>OZ029916.1:19067580-19230956 GCA_964023275.1 Norana najaformis
TTCCCAAATTCGCCAGTACCAAATTCTACTGCCTGGTAACAGAGACAAGTGTCCAGGGTCACTACACACAGTCAGCAGGCCCGAACCACAAACCCAACGCGCCAAACGATAGGCCACCGACACCTATGGACAAACCCAAGGAACAACAGTCTTCTAATGGAAAGTTAGCCATATTGTTTTACATTTCTCTACCCAGACCGCCTATTGATGAAGAAACAATGAAGCAAACTGTTGATTACCTCTAGTTCTTCATTTTCCCCAACGCCTGTCAAGGTTCCGTTGAAGAAGCAGTTGTTCTCTTGCCGATGTCTCTGCAATATTAATACGTACACAGTTCACAAGTATCGCTTTAAAACATTTAATTGAAAATAATTTAATAAAGACTCAACTTGAATTTCATCTGGACTGCACTAAATTACAATTTCTGACTTCGGTTTCACTTGAAATGAATATCGACTGACGTCTTGTGCGTTATGATAATGGCGCTATAGAAGTCATCAGATAGGATTGGTTGGATTGGATTAGATAGATTATCGATTAGATTAGGTTCTAGAATCTAGGTTCCATATTATTTTAGCATGGTAAATTGGAACTTACAAAATACAGTGTGTATAGAAACGTGATTAGCCTTGGAAATGCCAGTAATATCATATAGGCCTATCCTGAAATGGTTACTGTGTATACGGACCTTGAGCAAGTCCTTCACGCACAACTGCTCAGCACCATCGACTGATGCTTGACAGTAGATAGTAGCGCTCAATAAATAGGCCTTCAGAAATATTATAATAATAATGACAACGACGACGATGATGATAATGATAATAATAATAATAGCAGACAGCCTGAGACAGGTTTAATTTAATGTTAGGCAAGGCAAGGCTATAGGTAAGGGAGCACAAGGTAATGTATTGTACAGTATTTTACGGTAAGCTACACAACTACATACATACATAAAGCATGGTATGGAGAGATTAGGTAAAGTAAGGTAAGGTAAGGAAATGTAATGTAAGGCATTGTGAGGGGTAAGGTAGGATGAGGGAAGCTAAGATAGGTTGAACTATGGTAAGGAAAGGTAATTAATGCAATGTAAGGTATTGTAAGATCAGGTAAGAAACGACATATATAGTAAGGTAGGGTAAGGCAAAGTAATGCAATATAATGAGAGGTAAGCTATGCTTAGGCATGGTGAGATAAAGTATGAAATGTAAGATAGGGTAAGACAAGGTAATGTAAAGGTAGTGTAAAATATCATAAGATAAGGTATGATACGATAAGGTAAGGCATAATATGATAGGGTAAGGTAAGGTAATATCACTTCATGAAACGTAATGTGACTGCTTGATGTGGGGCTTCTAAATTTCACACGATGTGCAGAGTCGAACCTCTGACGCAGAGGTGAGAGATAAGCACATCAGACAGACTGCTTGGTGCTCCAAGTGAAACAAAAATTCTTCGATGACATTTGCTTACCATAATCGGCTGATGGAATCTTTTGTTGTCGATCCGAATGATGACGGTAACCGATGTCATCAAACTGTAAACCCAATACACAATACAATACATTGCAATACAATAGAAACAATACCTTAAATTGAACCAGTTCAAATCAGTCAGTCAGACATCTATGTATGTACGTTTAAGAGGGGCTCTATAAAGGCCCTATATAAACCGCTTTGAAACATATACACATAGGTACAAGAAGTCACGGGTAAGATTTGTCACTTCCCTTGTTATCAGAGCATTGGTTGTTAAACTGATGAATGTTTGTTCTTAATGAACTTAAACGCCATATCTAAGGCTAATGTAAGCAACGCTTTCGTGAGGAATACATGGCGCTATATTAAGAGTCTAGATAGATACATGCATGGATGAGATACGGTTGATTCTACTCATTCATACAGAGCCTTTTAATCGTGCAGATGTCTCTGTTCGTATACAAAGCGCTCTTCTAAAGTTGTTATTATTTATTATTTCAGCATTTATTAAGTGCCATTATCTAATGACTAAGGATCAATAGATGGCGCTGAGCAATTGTGAGTAAAGGACTTGGTCAAGATCTCTACTCAGTACCCGTCTTAGGGGAGGCTCGAACCCAAATCTCCGTATTACATGTAATGTAAGGCATTGTGAGGGGTAAGGTAGCCGAGCGCTCTCACCAATCGGTAACCATGCAAGTTAGGACCGTTAAGGAGTCTCTCAAGCGTCATGGATCAAGGAGGTGTATCCGAACACTTCTATAGCGCCTTTGAGGGACTGGCTGACTGGATGCCTCATTTAACTGATTTCAATGAGAATGAAGGGAGGAACGAATGCATAAATGGACGGATGAATGCATATATAAGTGAACAAAAAATAAACAAATCAACATCCGAGAGTTTTCTACGTAACTCAGCATCTAATTGGTGAACTTATTCCACTGGCCAACACATAATTTGTTGCCTCAAATGTTAGAACTGTTTCTGGGTATATTTGACCTGCTGATTCCAGAAAAGGCCTTCAGCATAATCTATTTACATAGTTCGAAACCATGAAACGCTGTATAAGCACAAATAAATTCTAAATGAGGCCATGAATTTAGTGCTGAGTAAGCTGTAGGCTACGGAATAGTTATTTCGTTGAATCAGCAATATCTCAGCACGCGGCAAGATATGCTGATTTTACATTATAAAGATGTAGGCATTATATGAATCAGCAAGAATTATAATTAGCCATAAATAAAGCTTATTATGACATTTTAGTTTTGCCAAAGACATCGTTTAAAGAGTGGACTGGGTTTTCTTTACAAAATCGACGATATCTCAGAAACTAGACCTGATGCACTCAATCCAATGACATTTTCTGAATCAGCGCCCAAAATTACCCCAAGAACAGGTCTAAAACCGAAGGCAACAAGAAAAAAAATTTTTCTGTTGGCCAGTGTTCTTAATAAACTTTAGAACCACTTAGGCCAGCATAGTGAGAAAATAAAAGGCGTTATATAAAGATTCTAGTCACATATTCACATAGATCAGATACTAGTGTCTCTGGTCATTCATATACCGCCTTTTGTGTACGGTGGCTGTAACTGATGTCATTTAAATGGCGCCTTTAAAGAGTGGGATGTACCTTGTCTTATATTTGAATAGTCTTTTTAAAATGCAGATGTAGCTAATTAATTCATAGCGCCTTTTAAGATTGGAGGTCATTTATAAAGCGCTATTTAAGAGAACCTGTCGCTGTCTTCTTTTATCCATCCGTCCATCCATTAGTCCATCCTTCTCTTCTTCCTTCCATCCTTCCATCCGTCCCTCTGTCCCTCTGTCCTTTCCTTGCGCCTACTTACGTCTTCTTAAGAGCAGATGCAGGATATTCTTGACTTGATTGCAGCATTCCTCGGTGACCCTGCACTGCGAGATGTCTGCCGTGTGTAGGGCACCGGTAGATGGAGCTCTTTTAGGTGTCCCGTAGGTGGAACTCCTCCCCATCCTCTGCCAGGCAGAAAGTACAGGCCAGACAGGTTGCCTACAACGCCAGAAACAGGAGGCAACCAGAGTAAGACAGGCAACAACAGTAAGACAGGCAACCAGAATAAGAAAGACAACCAGAATAAGAAAGACAGATGAATGTAAGTAATTCGGTCGGTAGTTTTCCCGATTTCCGATTGGAAACTACGGTAAATTTCTGTAAGTTAAGTGTAGGCAAGATAAGGGCACGTACTGTAACTGTAATTTATAAAATGTAAGTGCACATTTATATAGCGTCTTTTCAAGAAAATTCGTCAGAGGTGCTCCGCGACAATGCAATACAAGACCACGGTCGAAATAGAGGCATAGAAAGAAGAAGACTGTAAGGTAAGCTAAGGCAGGGTGAGGAAAGGTAAGGTAGGGTGAGGTGAAATGAGGTAAGGAAAAGTAAGACAGGATGAGGTAAATCCAGGTCAAAGTCACCCCCCTTTTCTGCAGCGGTGTTTTCTTCGTGTAATGACCAGCACCCGCTCTACGATGGTCGCAAACATACCGGATAACGTTGGAGCCAAATACTACTTCATATTGTTCTTCCACCATATGCTGCCTTTCAGTCTTTGTGGACTGACCTCAATGTTGACCTGATAGCGGTTGAAAATCCAGGTCGAATTCCTAAGGGTCAGAGAAACCTGAAGCTAGGCTACGGTGGGTGTGCAAGTTGAAAAAGAAGCGCTTAGACCTAAAGCAAAGTGAGGTAAGATAAGATAAAGTAAGCTAAAGTGATAATGTATTACTTTCATACCTCTTCATAACGTCATTTGGAAATAATTAAAACGATATCTCCGACCATTTTTCAGTTACACTCCAAACAGACTTAGCTGTATACTTTGAGGGTGGTAACGATGAGACAAAAGATTCAATGTCACGCTTCACTGCACAGCGCTGCCACGTCTGGTCACAGGTGTACGGGAGCCGCGAGAACAATGGCCCTTCCTTTGCGGACACGCTATTTATGAACCTGTTCAAGCTGACATTAGGTTCAGCTTTCCACTGAGGTGTTTAGTCTGTCTACCTACGTGACCTTAGGGTCTGAACTCTGAACCGAATCTGACCTACTCATCGATTTCGATTTAAGAGTGGAAGCAGTAGGCCCTACACGCGCATACATACACCTTGGACGAGAAGCCAGTCCATAGGAGCAGTCAGGTCGAATTCGGAAAAGCATATAGACACTTATGATTGAGAAAAGATGAAGCAATTTGGTATGAGCATTAAGATCCTATTTCATTGTGTTTTTGCATAGGTAACTACTGCAGTTCCTCCATCTTGAAACTGGATATATTCCCAAACCTAGGTATACTTCGATCAGCCGAACCACAGCATTTAGAACAGATTTGTAGATGATTAATGTGGGAAAGAGTTAGGCCCACATAAATGGCCAAATGCATACCATAGACAATACTAGTGCACTGACTCAAGTGCTTCTGATTAATTATCCACTGCATGTCTAGGCTACCCGTCCATGAGTGCAGCACATCCAAGTTTATTTTGAATTTCCATAAGGAAACTTCACGAATGATATATGTCTGTCAAGGCTGCAAACAGACAGACGGCCAGACATACATACATACGTACATATGTATGTATATACATACATACATACATACATACAAACGTACAGAGAGATGATCAGATTTTGATTGGTCGCAGGGATGGGAGGAATTACGGGCAGAAGCGAATAATTGAACGAGGAAATGTAGGCCTATCTTCATCGGAACTAGTGGGGAAAAGTGGGAGATAGAACTAGTGGGAATAAGTGGGAGATAGTCAGAACTAGTGGGAATAAGTGGGAGATAGTCAGAACTAGTGGGAATAAGTGAGACATAGTCAGAACTAGTGGAAAGAAGCGGGAGATAGAACTAGTGGGAATAAGTGGGAGATAGTCAGAACTAGTGGTAATAAGTGGGAGATAGTCAGAACTAGTGGGAATAAGTGGGAGATAGTCAGAACTAGTGTGGATAAGTGGGGCATAGTCAGAACTAGTGGGAATAAGTGAGAGATAGTCAGAACTAGTGGGAATAAGTGAGGGAGTCAGAACTAGTGGGAATAAGTGAGAGATAGTCAGAACGAGTGGGAATAAGTGGGAGATAGTCAGAACTAGTGGGAATAAGTGGGAGATAGTCAGAACTAGTGTGGATAAGTGAGGCATAGTCAGAACTAGTGGAAAGAAGCGGGAGATAGAACTAGTGGGAATAAGTGGGAGATAGTCAGAACTAGTGTGGATAAGTGAGGCATAGTCAGAACTAGTGGAAAGAAGCGGGAGATAGAACTAGTGGGAATAAGTGGGAGATAGTCAGAACGAGTGGGAATAAGTGGGAGATAGTCAGAACTAGTGGGAATAAGTGGGAGATAGTCAGAACTAGTGTGGATAAGTGAGGCATAGTCAGAACTAGTGGAAAGAAGCGGGAGATAGAACTAGTGGGAATAAGTGGGAGATAGTCAGAACTAGTGGTAATAAGTGGGAGATAGTCAGAACTAGTGGGAATAAGTGGGAGATAGTCAGAACTAGTGTGGATAAGTGGGGCATAGTCAGAACTAGTGGGAATAAGTGAGAGATAGTCAGAACTAGTGGGAATAAGTGAGGGAGTCAGAACTAGTGGGAATAAGTGAGAGATAGTCAGAACTAGTGGGAATAAGTGGGAGATAGTCAGAACTAGTGTGGATAAGTGAGGCATAGTCAGAACTAGTGGAAAGAAGCGGGAGATAGAACTAGTGGGAATAAGTGGGAGATAGTCAGAACTAGTGGTAATAAGTGGGAGATAGTCAGAACTAGTGGGAATAAGTGGGAGATAGTCAGAACTAGTGTGGATAAGTGGGGCATAGTCAGAACTAGTGGGAATAAGTGAGAGATAGTCAGAACTAGTGGGAATAAGTGAGGGAGTCAGAACTAGTGGGAATAAGTGAGAGATAGTCAGAACGAGTGGGAATAAGTGGGAGATAGTCAGAACTAGTGGGAATAAGTGGGAGATAGTCAGAACTAGTGTGGATAAGTGAGGCATAGTCAGAACTAGTGGAAAGAAGCGGGAGATAGAACTAGTGGGAATAAGTGGGAGATAGTCAGAACTAGTGTGGATAAGTGAGGCATAGTCAGAACTAGTGGAAAGAAGCGGGAGATAGAACTAGTGGGAATAAGTGGGAGATAGTCAGAACGAGTGGGAATAAGTGGGAGATAGTCAGAACTAGTGGGAATAAGTGGGAGATAGTCAGAACTAGTGTGGATAAGTGAGGCATAGTCAGAACTAGTGGAAAGAAGCGGGAGATAGAACTAGTGGGAATAAGTGGGAGATAGTCAGAACTAGTGGTAATAAGTGGGAGATAGTCAGAACTAGTGGGAATAAGTGGGAGATAGTCAGAACTAGTGTGGATAAGTGGGGCATAGTCAGAACTAGTGGGAATAAGTGAGAGATAGTCAGAACTAGTGGGAATAAGTGAGGGAGTCAGAACTAGTGGGAATAAGTGAGAGATAGTCAGAACTAGTGGGAATAAGTGGGAGATAGTCAGAACTAGTGTGGATAAGTGAGGCATAGTCAGAACTAGTGGGAATAAGTGGGAGATAGTCAGAACTAGTGGGAATAAGTGGGAGATAGTCAGAACTAGTGGGAATAAGTGAGGGAGTCAGAACTAGTGGGAATAAGTGAGAGATAGTCAGAACTAGTGGGAATAAGTGGGAGATAGAACTAGTGGGGATAAGTGGGAGATTGTCAGAACTAGTGGGAATAAGTGAGACATAGTCAGAACTAGTGGAAAGAAGCGGGAGATAGAACTAGTGGGAATAAGTGGGAGATAGTCAGAACTGGGATATAGAACAGAACTAGTGGGAATAAGTGGGAGATAGTCAGAACTAGTGGGAATAAGTGGGAGATAGTCAGAACTAGTGGGAATAAGTGGGAGATAGTCAGAACTAGTGGGAATAAGTGGGAGATAGTCAGAACTAGTGTGGATAAGTGGGGCATAGTCAGAACTAGTGGGAATAAGTGGGAGATAGTCAGAACTAGTGGAAAGAAGCGGGAGATAGAACTAGTGGGAATAAGTGGGAGATAGTCAGAACTAGTGGGAATAAGTGAAAGATAGTCAGAACTAGTGGGAATAAGTGGGAGATAGTCAGAACTAGTGGGAATAAGTGGGAGATAGTCAGAACTAGTGGGAATAAGTGGGAGATAGTCAGAACTAGTGGGAATAAGTGGGAGATAGTCAGAACTAGTGTGGATAAGTGGGGCATAGTCAGAACTAGTGGGAATAAGTGGGAGATAGTCAGAACTAGTGGGAAGAAGCGGGAGTCAGAACTAGTGGGAATAAGTGGGAGATAGTCAGAACTAGTGGGAATAAGTGAAAGATAGTCAGAACTAGTGGGAATAAGTGGGAGATAGTCAGAACTAGTGGGAATAAGTGAGAGATAGCACTGGACAACAAATTTTTACAAAAGTCATGTTACTGAAATGAAATTAGTCAGTTCTTATCAATTTGTATGTGCTGAACACGAATATGACAGTGAAAATGCCGAATTGGCTCTAGTTTTTTTGTAATCTGAAATGTAGTAATTTTATATCGCACAATGCATGCCAATAGTGATACACTTACAGTTAATATTTGTAAAAACCAGGTCATAGACTAGTTCTTAGATTTTTTGCCTGTCTCTTGTACAGCTGTTCGGGAGCATCTTTGCGGAGTGTCCAGCAGTAGTCAGCCAACATTGTAGTGGACCATTTTCCCTGGTACCTTTGCTCCATTGTTGCGATATCTTGATGAAAACGTTCGCCATGTTCGTCACTAACCATACCACAGTTGTCAGGGAAGAAATCCAGATGGGAATGAAGGAAATGCATCTTCAGAGACATCACCCTCCAGCAAGTTGTTGAAGCGGTCATCTTTGAAGAGTTCTCTAATCTGAGGACCCACAAAAACTCCCTCTTTAATCTTTGCTTCGCTGAATCGAGGGAATTTTTCATGCAGGTATCGGAAAGCTGGCGAAGTGCGGTCCATGGCTTTCACGAAGTTCTTCACCAAACCTAGTTTGATGTGAAGGGGTGGTAGTAGGATTTTGTGAGCCTCGACCAGAGCTGGGTGCTGGATATTCTTCTGTCCAACTGCCATGTTTTGTCTGGGAGTCCATTCCTTCCGCACGTAGTGCAACTCTCTTGCTCGGCTATCCCACTCACACAAGAAACACATATATTTTGTATATCCTTGCTGCAGTCCCATTAAAATGGCAACTACCTTCAAATCACCACACAGGTGCCACTTGTACCTGTTATAGTCAATGGAATGCAGTAGCTGTTTTAGGTTATCGTATGTCTCTTTCATGTGGACAGCATGCGCTAATGGAATAGATGGAAGACGGTTTCCATTGTGCAAAAGCACAGCCTTAAGACTCAGTGTTGAAGAGTCTACAAAGAGTCTCCATTCTTGTGGGTCATGAGTGATCTGTAAGGCATTCATGAGGTCGTCAATATTGGAACAGAATACCAGATTACCTTCCTTCATAAAGAAAGGTTCCAACTGCTGATGGCGCTTTCTATATGAAGTAATTGTGACATCTTCTTCTAGAAGATTCCATTGTTGGAGTCTTGATCCTAGCAATTCTGCCTTGTTTTTGGATAAGTCCAAATAACGAACAAGGTCATTTAGTTGTAATTGTAATTGTAATTGTAATCTGACATTTATAAAGCGCCACTTCAAGAATAGACTCATCAGAAGCGCTCCCGACCCGAACCAGTGAGACCACTGGCAAATAATACAGACTTCAGGCGCTTGCGAAACTGCGGAAGAGACAAACTGAGGAATTCTAGCCGGAGCTCTCGGGAAAGGCGATTCCAGCTATTGGGTCCAACATAGGCAAAGCTTCTAGACTGCGCTGTAGCAGTGCGCATACGAGGGACAGTCAGAAGTCCAAGGGAGGCCGACCGGAGAGTGCTACGGCCTGGAACCAAGGAGACCGAAATGCAGAAGTCCTTAAGATATGATGGAGCAGAGCCAACGAGACAATTACGCATAAGCGTTAGGATCTTGAACTGGATCCGCTGCTGAATGGGAAGCCAGTGTAGAGTGTCCCGTATAAAGGAAGTTATATGGCCATACCTGGGGACGCCTCCAATAAGACGGGCAGAAGCATTGAGAACAGATTGAAGCTTGGAAATATTGGCAAGTGAGAGTCCAGCAAAGATAGCGTTACCAAAGTCCACCCTGGTGCAGATAAGGGCATGAATTAGAGTAGTAACAGCATGAAAGGAGAGGGAGCGGCGGATGGTACGAAGCTGACGAAGGTGGTAGAAGCATGAGCGGGAGACACTGTTAACATGATCGGTCAAGGAGAGTTCCCGGTCCAGAACAACCCCAAGATAGTTCTTCCTGTGTTATTCTGTGTGGGGTTGATGATGCACCACAGTGAAAATCGGGATCACTGCACGCTGACGGACCAGGAGAAGAACATGTCGGCTCACCCTTGTCCTCATCAGATGAATCAAGGAAAATATATTCTGCTGGAGGTTCTGGAATAGGAAGTCCATCACCATGTGGAACTGGTCTCAATGCTGACGGAATGTTTGGGTAGACTATTGTCGACTTCTTTTGCTTCGTTATTCCACCGGAAAGAGGAGGAACCAAGCAGAAGTAACAGTCATCTACGTGGTTGCTTTGCTCTCTCCACACCATGGGAACTGCAAACGGCATTGATGGTCTTTTGCCATTCAACCACTGTGAAAGCTGTGTTGGGAGATAGTCAGAACTAGTGGGAATAAGTGGGAGATAGTCAGAACTAGTGGGAATAAGTGGGAGATAGTCAGAACTAGTGGGAATAAGTGGGAGATAGTCAGAACTAGTGGGGACATGAAAGAAATGCAGATCTATCTTGAAAATGCATCGTCAGTGGTCGATAGTCTGAACTAGTGTACATGTAAATGTAAACGAACACTGTTTTCTCTAGCGACCGTATGGCCTTGACCCTGGTCAATCGGGTGAGAACCTTCATCACCGCTGCTCGTTTGAATGAGCGCCAACCTAGTTAAGGTCCCCATGTACGGAATTGCTGCCTGTAATGTTTCCTGTGTTTTAATATCTTGGTAATATTCTGGAACTTTCGGATAGTCTTGTCTATCGGATGTACAACTAACGCTTGCATTCTGTATTCTGCATTCGAGCAGCAGACAATGAGAACACATTTCGGATGCAGTGCTCATCGAGGAATCAACTGCATGTCCCGCGGTCTTCCACGAGGATCCGGCGAATGTTCCTTGTCTGTCGCCGGACTCACAGCGTGGAACAGCCTTCCTGATTATGTGACGAATGCCTCATCCCTTTTAAAGATAATCTTAAGACTGTTGTTGATTTTGAACTCATGTGCAGTGCACTTTTCTTCCGCCTCGGTAGTGCTACGGCGCTATATAAGTTGTCTTATTAGAGTTTCGGTTGAGTGGCGTTTAGTAAAACCAGACTGGTGTGGGTTAATGAGTGAGTTAGAAGCTAAATAGTCATTGATTCGAGAGAGACAATCCGTTCAGTTAATTTGGAGATGAAAGTCAGGTTAGAAACAGGCCGGTAGTTTGAAAGAATTTCCTTGTCGTGAGATGATTTCTTGAGAAGAGGGGTGACAAGAGAGTGTTTGAATAGGAGGGGGAAATTACCCGTAGATAAGGAGAGATTAACTAGTTTGGTAATGATTGGGACAAGGACAGCTGCACAGTCTTTCAGTAAGGAGGTGGGTATAGGGTCAAGTTCGCACTGTTTGTTTGGAAGTGATTTTAACAGGTGCAATATTTCAGACTCTGAAGTGGGTTGAAAGACAGATAATGAGGATCGAGGTGGGGAGGGTGGGGAGTCATGAGAGGGGGAGGGAGCATCATCAGGTTGGTTATTGGTGGCTTTGGGGAGGAGAGATTGAAGAGAGAGACGGAGGGTACTAATTTTGTTTGAAAAGAAAGAACAGAACGAGTCGGCTATTGAAGAAGACGGAAGAGAATTTGGAAGTGGGCTAGATGAGTTCCGATGGAGGAGTTGGTTAATGGTTTTCCAGAGAAGGCGAGGGCTAGAGGATCGAGCACGAACTAGTGAGGAGTAAAATCTCTGTTTAGCTGCAGTAAGAAGGCGATGGTATTTATTTGTGACAGATTTAAGGGCAGAGAGAAGTTGAGGATCCCTGGTGCGTTTGTAGGCACGCTCAAGGAGTCGCCGGAAAGATTTGAAGGCCTGGAGATAGGAGTTGAACCAAGGATTGTTAGAGTGAGAACTGGATTTGGTAATAACAGGAGCATGCTTGTCAAGGATAGTGGAAAGAGCGGTGTTATAGGAAGAGAGAAGGTCATCCAGGGAGGAGGGTGGATTTAAAACGAGGTCAGAACAGGAAATATCTTGTATGAAGGCTTCAATATTTATTGAACTGATGCGACGAAAAGAATGAAAGACAGGATCAGGACGTGGTGTCGGAAGAATGTTAAGATAGGTAAAGATGGGGTAATGATCAGATTGCCTTAAAACAGGCAGCGTCTGCAAAGGATCTTAGCCGATGAATTCACTGAAGAAATGAGTAGGGTCGACGTAGTACGTAGCTATAATAAAAAAAGGAGTATGGCTATGATGTAGGCCCTATAGTAGGCCTATACATTGGACTACATCAAACCGTTAAGTTTAGGCTTAATACAGGAGTAATACACCCCAACTGACCTTTAAGACAGTGACGTTGGTGATAAGTTATGACGTAACGGTTGTCTGAAACGGAATCAATGAGCAATAAAAGGGCAGACAGAAACTGACGTAGAAGCCGATCTGTGAGTTCTGCACTGTTTCGATGCCTTGGGAAATAAGTACTTCGCGTGAAAGCGCAGGATGTGTCTTCCAATCGAATTCGAAGAATCTTCTCGAGTGCGGCTCTGCAAGCTGTTGGTTGGTCTCGAGGTGTGTTGCGTCATCCTTGCAAAACTACTCGGCCACCATGGCTTTCGGTATCGCAAGAATTTCCGACTGTACACGTCCCTAGTGGAGGGGTATGATGCCGGGGTCCTGCCGCTTTTGCTGATGGCCACAGGGCTGCTGACGTCGCTGGTCAATCTCTACGGCATATACGTGGCCTTCCGGAGCATGTATCCGTCGCTGCGCTACCGAATGCTGATGCAGATGAAGATCTACATAAAACTTGTTTCGGTTGTCATCATGCTTCTGCTTTTGTGTGGATTCTTCTGCTTCCTTCAGCAGTCTTTGATAGACGACACGTTTAAGGTAAACACATGTAAATTTACAGTCGCAGAAACGATGCTATGCGCAGCGGTCTATCAGTTCAATAGGCCTACTTATGCATTGGCTGTTTTATGTCTTGACTGTTGACCTTACCAATTTCCGTCGCACGCGTCCAGTGTAGGGCGGTCGATTGCACGGAGTATGAGCTAAAACACGTGTCGGTCGACTGGTATCGTTGGCGATGATGAAAGCGACGACTACGATAATGATGATGACGACGACGATCGAGATACGAATACGCAGGGTCCTACACAGGGAGAAATGCCTGGAAGATAGAGACAAATACATATGGAGATGATAGATAGATAGCTAAATGTCTGGATGGATAGATAGGTTGAGAAGCTGAACGTGTAGATAACGAAACTTCTCAAGTTATTTAACCAATAATCGCGTGCGTCCCCATCCATCAGATCCTATGCTTTCCCAATAGAATGTGTTGAAGAATAAACTTCTCGAGTGTAGCTGTTCGTCGATTGGAAACCTATTCCAGAAAACACCAGACTTCTCGGTCCCATCGAAGACGCTGCGTCCTTTACGGATGTAGCGAATTTGGAGCCCTCAAACAATATGGGTAATTGTGTTATTAATTTGAGACGCCAAGACTATAGGTAGGCCTAACATTTTATTAGTTTTTAAATCGTCATAATAATAATTTTAATATTTTTAGGCCTTTTCAAACCACTTACCCTTAACAATCTTCGGCCTAGCTCTTGCTTTAGGCAAGCGAGAGTCAACATTACCCCCTCGCTTTAACTGACCATGAATTCCATCACTCATTTAGGCAGTTCCTAGAATGCGTCGACAGGTGGTATCACTGCGACCTTAAAGGAGTTGTCTGCAGTTACGAGCAGACATGAAAGTGGCCAAAACGACCAGCTAAAGGATCGAGAGTTTAAAAGTTTGTTTTCTGTATGAAAGACAACAAACATCGTAGCTTTGTGATGTTGCCTTTTATAGTTCAGCAACGATACGTGGGCTGTGAAATCGGCCATTTATATGGCGGGGCAACACTAGATGTGGAATCCATAAGTCGGCCCTATAACTATGCAACTGATGCGTCCAATAATGAACTTCCCAGGCGACACACACGTTGGGAAAATGCTGGACAGCGTTGGTTCAGCATTGTCTCAATGTGTGTGTGTGTGTGTTCGTTGGAAATTAGGAGGAAAGGTAGTCATTTATTATATTGACATTACGAAACTTCAACTAAAGCCTGGTTTAAACAGATCGTTTCTATTCTCAAGATATTGAAACTGGTTATCGCCCAGGAAACCCTTTGTACTAAGTCTTATTATGAACTAGCTTAAATCTAGACACAACCTCCAGTCGACTCTAGTCAGCTAAAGCCGCTTGGTGTTCGTATCTCCTATATTCTCTCGCATCAACCTTCTCGAACATTTTATGCACATCAGACACTCCCTTTGAGAATGTTCTAGCAACTTTCCAAAATCCCCTCACCCGTAACAATATATTTACATTATATAAACCGTAACGATATAGATACCTGTTTCGACGATGTCCTTAAGAGTATTTCGGCTGAAGCGTAGGCTGGATAACAGTAATCCAAAACGCAGAGGACCTTTCACTGCAGATTGGTTCATTTTCACACGGCACACCCGAACACTTGAGGTGAAAGGCAAAACAATAGATCTTTCACTTATACAGCCAAGAATTGGAATTGAGAGGCAAAGCCCTACTGGTTCGCCGTCAAACAAAACAGGGAGTTTCCTGTGCAAACATAACGCATTTCCCGCTCGCTATACAACCAGTGTGCGATTTGTAGTCTGGGAAGGTGAACTTCCCCTTATTGGGTCAGGCTACCCGTCCATTGAGATGCAAATTATATCTATCGTTTACTCTTGGCCATAAAGGTCTTGAGCCTCACGTTATTCCACGCAGAAATATTAGGACTGTGACTATATTTACAGTACATAGTAACATGTAATTTTTCGTGTGCTTCTTAGATTTATCTATTCCGTGACCTACGAACTTTGAAGTATGTCTGTGGTCAGTTCTTCTGGAACAATCTCCCAAGGCAAAACGTAGCTGTTTGTCGCACTGTTTTAGATTTATCAAATATTCCAGTATGCAGACAATTTAACGAGGCGCAACATGAATTCCCAGCCCCGGCAAGATAATATGACATCATGTTGAATAATTGTAGAATGGTATACTGAGCGCACTGAAACGCTATCGGACGGAGCCGAAGATCAAAGAGGACATTGATCGGCTTCAGCTGCAGTTCATGTGTTGCGGAAACGAAAAGTACACGGACTGGTTCCAGGTGAACTGGATCTCGGAGGAGTACGTAGACGTCAATCTTCCGGAGGAGCGGAAGCAGATGAAAAACGGAGCTTACGAGACAGATGATGTTCCGTTCAGCTGCTGTAACCCGGATGTCAACAGACCTTGCGTCAACAGGAACGTGCACGACAACCTCAAGAACTTCAACTACGTCTACCAGAAAGACCTCACCCTCTTCAAGGACGGCTGTAGGTGGGTCATTCGAAAGCTGCTTCACGGCATTCTGCTTTTATAATAGACCTATAATATATCTTGATATCATTGAAACGCTGTCGAACGGAGTCGAAGATCAGAGAGAACATATAGGCCTTATAGGCCTAGGTAGTTAAATTCTGACTGATTAGGCACCGATTCCCTTTAGGCTTTACCTGACTGGCCATTTGATTATTCGGCAATGGCGGATACAAAAGTTGAAAGAGCAAATTTTAGCTTGCTTCAGGTATTGTGAGCGAACAGAATTTCCCTCAGTTCCTCTCTTCTAAGCTGCTGCTAGATAAATAGGCCTATATTTGTTCTCTGGATTTCATAAATCGTAATCGTAATCTCGAGATTTCTACAGCGCCCAACGAAAGTTAAGTCGCGGGAACCAGCTTATTCACAGGCGCTCAGTCAAAACAAAATCGATAGGCAAAATGATTCGGTTCCAGGTCAAGATCCAGAAGTCAGGCATTCAGACAGTCGTACGGCTACGGTGGATGGTGTTTGAAACTGAAGCGAGAAGAGAGATAAGGGGAAGCGGAAGAACCAGGATAAGATTTTTGGAAAAGAAGTGTTTTCAGTCTTGAGTGAAAGACCTGAGTAAAGAGAGATTGGGATGACCTATAGGTCCAATTGCATATATACTGGCGATACCTTATTCGTGGGATGCTAATTGCAACTCTAGTTGGACAAATCTAAGTTAAGGGTTTCCAGTCCTTGGTGGATTACGTATGCTTTGTAGAACTAATTCATTAATTAATTGAATGACTGTTTAGTGTGTGACTTAACATTCCAGGCAACGTGAAGTTGCAAATGTAGGAGTAATGGAAAAGGAGGTGGTGTTGGTTTTTTAATTAAATCTGATACTGCTTTTCATCTAATAGAACCTGAATGGTTATCAGCAAATAACAATTCATATGAAAGCATGTTCATTAAATTAAAACAGAAAATGGGGAAAGACATAACAATTGGAGTTATCTACCGGCCACCTGGAGATAGCCTTGATGTATTTAATCAAGAATTTGACTTTTTATTATCCCACTTATCTCATGCAAATAATGACATTTTCTTGGCTGGGGACTTCAATCTTAACTTACTTAAGGTTAACATTCACCCACCCACCCATACTTTCTTTAACATACTGACCTCTTATCATTTCCTACCAACAATATCTAGGCCAACTAGAATTACTCCAAACTCTGCCACCTTAATTGATAACACTGGCCAACACATAATTTGTTGCCTCAAATGTTAGAACTGTTTCTGGGTATATCTGACCTGCTGATTCCAGAAAAGGCACCAGTTTTCTCCCAGCAGGTCTAGTTTTCGAGATATAGAACATTATGCCATATACCAGTCCTTGCCTCTGCTCGCCCATAAAACATAAGGCTATAGCTATAATTATGTAGTGCTCAATTTATTATGTGATACACTAAATAAACATAATAATACAAATACTTAAAAGAAAATGGTAGTACCTGAAACTGTACTTATATGATACCAAACAGAACAAGTTTGTTATAAAAATTTCAAGTCATTCGACACCGAAGAAGCTCCTTTTGTACGATTTCCGAGTGTGGCATCTGCCGGAACAATCGCGCATAATATTCCAGCAATAGTCTGCCATCATGTGTGCATCCCATCTTCCTTGATATCGATTTTCCATTGTTTTGATGTCTTGGTGAAATCTTTCACCTTGCTCTTCGCTGAAGTCACCAAGATTCTCTGGAAAGCGATCTAAGTGACTGTGGAGATAATGGACTTTAATGCTCATGTTGCAGCCAAGCTTGTTGAAATGAAGAAGCATATCCTCTACTAGTTGTGCATAATTGTCTGCCTTCTTGTTGCCAAGAAAATTTTTAGTTACAAGAACAAAGGAAGACCAGGCACAAGATTCGATTTCATTCATTGATGGTATGAAAAGTGGGTCATTCATAAGTTGCCTGATCTGTGGACCATCGAAGATTCCAGCCTTCAATTTTTCCATTGTAATTCCTGGTAACTTGTGTACTATGTATTCGAAGCATGAACCTTCTTTATTCAAAGCCCTGACAAATTGTTTCATCAGGCCTAGCTTTATATGTAGTGGTGGCAGTATGATCCTATCTCGTGCCACCAAAGATTCCTTGATTACATTTTCAGCTCCAACCACCATGTCTTTCCTCGAAGGCCAATCTTTTCTTGTCCAATGTTCATGCTTGGCTCTACTGTCCCAAAGACCACAAAAAGGCAGGGATACTTTGTGTAGCCCACTTTGTTGACCAAGGAGGAAATTTACCATCTTCAAGTCTACACAAATTACCCATTGATGTTCTTTGTATTTTATCTTTTCCAGTACTAAAGAGATGGCATTGTACTCTTCTTTCATCCTGGTGGAGTGACCGATTGGAATAGAACCAAATTTGTTGCCGTTATTTAAAAGCACACATTTCAGACTACGTTTTGAACTGTCGATAAAAAGGACGCCACTCATCTGGGCTGTAATCCGACAGACCCAATTTTTCTTCAATAAGTTGCTGATGTCATTACAGAATACTAGGTTGTTGTCTTCGGTAAAGAATGGCAGCAAATCCTTTTCTCTGTTTCTATAAATTGTAATTTTCGTTCCAGGCTGAAGTGCATTCTTTTCCTTTAGTCTGGACGCAAGCAATTCAGAGGACTCTTTGGAAAGATTTAAGTCCCTGATCAGATCACTCAACTCTTTTTGGTCAAAACGTTCACTGTGTGAAGTTGATTGGAAATCACTGTCACTGCCCCCCACTTTCTTCACTTTCGTCATCTTGTCCGATATTGGACATGCAAGTCTCATCGTCTGAGAGCTGAGGTAGTTCGCGAAAAGGTGGAACTGGTACAATATCCGAATGCGGAACAGGTCTCCTGGCTGAAGGTATATCAGGGTAAGACAACTTGTGACGATTATTTCGATTGATGCCTATGATATTAACCATACAAAAGTAACAGTCGTCGAAGTGGTTTATCTGTTCCCTCCAAACCATCGGTACACCAAATTTCAGGCAGCTTCTCTTTCCAATTGTCCAGTGGCGCAATTGTTCAATACAAGTTTTGCATACTGTATGAGGAACCCATTGCTTATCTTGATCTCCAAGTTTGACACCAAAATAACCTACATATGCTCTTTTTACAAACTCAGAAATCGGTTTCCTGTTTGCTTTTAGTGTGTATTCCCCCACAAATGTAGCAGAATATGTCTGGATGGTTAATGCAGCTCCGTCTGGAAGTAGCCATAACCTTAAGGATGTTCGCATCTGAGGAATTAAATGACTGATCTAAAAAATAGTAAGAACATGTAGTTATTTAATGCTCACATTCACAGATTGTTCTTGCGACCAACTCTTAATATGCCCTAAGACGACTGCGGCTGCTCTAGCTTTCAGGAGGCGGTTTATATAGGCTATAAATGCTGACTTCAGCATAATCTATTTTACATAGTTCGAAACCATGAAAACGCTGTATAAGCACAAATAAATTCTAAATGAGGCCATGAATTTAGTGCTGAGTAAGCTGTAGGCTACGGAATAGTTATTTCGTTGAATCAGCAATATCTCAGCACGCGGCAAGATATGCTGATTTTACATTATAAGGATGTAGGCATTATATGAATCAGCAAGAATTATAATTAGCCATAAATAAAGCTTATTATGACATTTTAGTTTTGCCAAAGACATCGTTTTAAAGAGTGGACTGGGTTTTCTTTACAAAATCGACGATATCTCAGAAACTAGACCTGATGCACTCAATCCAATGACATTTTCTGAATCAGCGCCCAAAATTACCCTAAGAACAGGTCTAAAACCGAAGGCAACAAGAAAAAAAAATTTTTCTGTTGGCCAGTGTAATATATTTACCAACACACCTTTAGACTGTTTTGACTCTGCAATTATTGTAAGTGATATATCAGATCATTTGCCCATCCTTTTAAAAGGCAACTTAGCAAGGCCAATAGCTGACAAAACCTCCCACCTCAAATAAAAGAGCAATTAATGAGAATGCCAAATGTAAATTTCGGAACTTGTTAAATGAGGTTGACTGGACAGATGTCAACAATGCATGCCAACAAGGAGACTCATCCCAAGCCTATGCCATGTTCATTGATAAATATAAATCTATATACGAAGAAGCCTTCCCGTTAATAAATGACCACCCTCGTAAGCAACATAAGTTCAAACAACATTGGATGACTAAAGCATTATTAAAGTCGTGTAACAAGAAATCCCGTCTGTATGCTAAATATTTAAAAAATCCTACAACAGCTAATAAGAACAAATTTGTGATTTATAGAAACAAATTTAAACAAATAAGAAGAGCTGCTGAGAGAAGTTATTACATCGACAAAAAATTCTAAGTTGTGAAAATGACTTAAAAAGAACTTGGGGTATAATCAAAACACTTTTACACCAAAGAGAAAGATCCTCTGAAAACAGAAAGTTTCCTTATTGATAATGTTGAAGTCAGTGGACAAAAGTCTTATTGCATCTAAATTCAATGACCTACTTTACTAATATTGGCCCACAGCTAGCTGCCAACGTAACTGAAAGTAACAACTTGTATAGTGATTTTTTAAAACAGCCTGCTATCTCATCCATTGCAATTGAAACCCGCAATCACCTACTGAGATAATAACCATTGCGAAAGGATTCCGTCCAACCCATAGTAGTGGCTTAGACGAAATAGATCCTCAGATTTGCCAGATCAGCCATTGAATCTATTTCGATCCCTCTTGCTAACATTATAAATTGCTCTATTACAACTGGTCTAGTCCCTAATAGTTTAAAGTCTGCTAAAGTAGTTCCTATCTTCAAATCAGGGGAAAAAAAATAACTTTTTGCAACTATAGGCCCATATCAATTTTAACCCTATTTTTCTAAATTCTTTGAAAAAATAATTTATGAAAGGCCTCGTATCATACTTTACATCAAAAAAGATTTTATATAAAAACCAATATGGTTTTTCGTTCGGGGACATTCAACATACATGGCCTTACTTAAATTGCAAGATAAGATCTCAGAGGCAATGGACAATAAGCAGTTCTCTATAGGCGTTTTTTTTTGACTTGTCTAAAGCATTTGACCACTGTGAATCATGATATTCTGTTAAACCAAACTTGAACATTATGGCATACGAGGAATGTGTTTTAAAATGGTTATCTGATTACTTACATAATAGAAGGCAATGTGTTTTCATATAATGGGTACACTTCCTGTGAATCTTATCTTACCTGTGGTGTGCCTCAAGGCTCTGTCTTAGGCCCACTACTGTTTTTAATTTATGTCAATGATATATCGAACTCTTCCTCATTACTCCATTTTATTCTGTTTGCCGACGACACCAATGTATTCATGTCTGACAAATCTTTTGAATTGCTGGTTAATAAAATTAATGAAGAGCTAAAAATGGTATCAGCATGGTTCAAAGCAAATAAATTATCACTAAATATTAAGAAAACGAATTTCATATTATTTAGCTCACAGAGAAAAATTATACCTAAATGTAATCTCAGTATAAAAATAGATAATATAAATATAAATCAGGTGTCATCCACAAAATTTTCTAGGAGTTCACATTGACGAACATTTGACTTGGAAAGAAACACATAAATACCATATCTAAAAAAATATCAAAAAATATTGGTATTATCTCTCGTATCCGCCACAAATTACCCCCAAAATATATTATTGAACCTATATTACTCCTTAATATATCCATATATCTCGTATTGCAACATTGTTTGGGCTTCCACATATCATACTCGCCTGTCTAATCTTAGAACCCTACAGAAACGCATCATCAGAATTATATTTAATCTACCCTTCAGAACCAGCACCTCGATTGTCCTTTCATAGTCAAGGAATATTACCTTTTGATTGTATTAATAAATTGCAAATAGGTTTATTTATGTTTAAAACTAAAAAATAATCTATTACCTGTGGACTTCTACCAATACTTTTGTATGAATTCAGATGTGCATGGTCCACTATACACGATCATCTCATATGTATCATAAACATTCTGTTCACACTACTAATAGGCAGTTTAGTATTATAATATGTGGACCGTCATTCTGGAATTCTCTGCCAACTGTTATTACTAGCTTGCCAACATTATACCAGTTTAAAACAAATCTAAAATCTCATATACTCAATGCACGTAGTTAAGTATTTTTTTTGGTGCTTAGTTAAGTGTTTTTTGTTTTGTTTAGGTTTATTGCAATGACATTGATTATAATAATTACTTATATTTTAGAAGCTCTTCACAACATCGCACGGCGACCATTTTAGTCGTCAAGACTTTTGAGAACCGAAGTCCGTTTTCATGTCACGAAATTTCTAAGGACTTTTTTAGTCGTCGTTGTAGTTTGGATCCAGTTTGAAGGTTTCAATTTTCCAAAATTTATGAGCACTTTGGCGTTCATCCTCTGAATGACTTAATTAATTAATTAATTAATTTGATTAATTCATAATTTATTGACTGGTATTTATTTATTTATTGTTTGATGCGTAGGCCTGTTCTGGTGCAGGAGGCTGATCGCCTGGTGGCCTTCATCTTCTGCTTAACAGTTCTTTTGCTCTTTCTCGAAATGTCGATCGCCATTCTTGTCCGTCACTTCGTCACGTCCGTCAAGAACGCCCTTGACCTCGGCGATCCGACAGCAACGACCTACGGCTACTTCCTCCGCAGTTTTCTCGTCTTCACCGAGGAGATCGGGAAAGGAAAGGGCCACTACAACTCCGCACCATCCTCTGCCGCACCCTCTACCACGGTACCCTCTATCACGGTACCCTCTGTCGCGCCACCTCCAACACCCCCACTGCCGCCACAATCCCCGCTATTGGCTAGGCCCCCTAAGCTAGCTCGAAGGCTATCTCAAAGGTCCCCGTTCCCCATGGTGCCCGTCGCTGACCGAAGTGGCTACGACTATCCCGTCAGTGGAGTCGGCAGCAATCTTCGTCCTCCTATTCCTCCTCCATCGCCTCAAAATGTACCTCCAGATCAGCTGACCGTCGACATGAACGACTCCCCGTATATCAGCACGTACATGGACCAGCCTTCACCCGTAGCCATGAACCCCGCCACGACACCCGTGCCACACTACGCCCAGCCAACCTTAACGGTGCCCGCAGACGACGCTTCCGGCAACGAGAACCCAGGCAGACGCCGTGTCAGCAGATCGCCCTCAGTCTATGACCAGTTTTCGAGGAGAATGTCTAGAGCTCCCGCAGTCGGTTCTCATGCGTTGGAACCAGAGCCGCCTGCTCCACCCAACGATCAGTCCCGAAAACGCCATGCGAGCCTCGGTCAGACCCTATTCGGGTGATCTGTTCAACGGATCGATCGGCTCATCCCGACACTCATATCAGTACACTTATGATACTTGCCGTACTTGTTTTATTTTCTTATCCGTTCTTACGTACGTATTTCATTTTCAGGTATATGAAATTGTTAATTTCAATGAATGGCATACCTTTCTTGCTGCTGGAAAACAAATTGTGCTGAACTCATTTCTTCCATAGAATTCTTTAGTAAGCAGTTCAATTGCTGCTTGCATGCAGAAAGGCGAGCGGGGATTTTCAATTCTACAGCCTGAGCTCCAGTACTGAAGGATCTTTACAATGTGATGCTAATAATGTAAATATGCTTCAGAATTGCGAGAGGGGAAGGGATCAAATCACCATAGCACGATTCATTACAGGGTGGTTCCCATTGTGCTTTGTTGAGTATACCTGCAACAGGATCCGAAATTTAAGTTATGGTGTTACTCAAGTGTAACGTTAATCTGAGAGTTCGAATGGCAAAACAATTAAGCTGCGTATTTCTGAGAAATGAATGGGACAACTACTGAGAATTGAAGAATCTTAGCAAATCTATGATGTCGACTACTACTACTATTGAATCCTGCATTAAATCAAAAAACGAATGAGATTAGTTATCTATTAATCTTAAGTGGTAGCCTATCAATTTTAATGATGGAATTGCCTACACTTCAATTGCAGTCTTATGTTTCAGTAAGATGTGGTCTTAAATGCATAAGATTAAGTTTTAAATTTTTAAAATTTTCGAATGACTGAAATTAAGATTAAGGAGCGGTAAAACGAAGGAAAAGGCTGAGTGGGGAATAAACGTATAAAGGGTAAATAAAATGAGTTTGAAAGACAGTGCTAAATATGCTTCGTACGCCTAGAATGTACCTGGCAGTCGGCAGCCAACTTATAATTCATCTCCTTTTGCACATTTTGTGCCATAAGGACATATCCACACAACCGAAAAACACGGAGAACCGTCTCACAGCTCGTACCTTCCACAATGTCAATGCTGAGTGTGCATAAATTCGTTTTACCGCTGGTTTAACTGATTTCCAGACATGATTTCAAGGCGGCTCGGCATTCAACTTAGACTACAGGGCAGACAATAACCATGGCACGCATAAACCTGTGTAGAGGCCTAAGATTCAGGCATGGAATCTGAGGACTTGGCCTTGGTTTCGAGGGCCATCGAGGCCAAATGTTGGTATCTTTGGGTGCCAAGTGTTGGTATCTTTGGGTTCGGCATTTGCATTAAGTTGTAAGTACTTGGCTTTGAAGTGTCCTTGGTCCTTACCTTAACATTGGCACTAATCCTTGTTCCCATACAATATATTGCATCCATGCACATAAGCAAATATTATTGGCCTTGCGCATCCGCCATAATATGCATGTCCTCAGCTTTGCAAAAGATGCTTTGACATATAAGCCTACTCCCTTGCCTGCGTTAACAAATCCCGAGATCCATCCCAGGCCACCTTGGCATGACCCTCATTTGATTTCTATTTGGGGTGAGGTGGCAAGGCAATGAAGTTGGGCACAGAATGTTAGCGAAGCTGGGTGATAGAAAGAAGAGAATTATGGGAAACGAAAAGCAACGACGGCACTAACTACTTTAAAATTAGTTCAACTAAAACTACTAGTTTACTACTTTACAACAACTTTTGTAACTGCTGTTGCTCATGTCGTAAGATAGGACCTGAGTTGCTGGACAAACATAGCCTCCTATTTAACAGATACAGAGCATGAAAAAGCTCTTCTGTCACAGCAGTACCTCGAGTCATTTGTTCACTCAGTGAAATGATAGCAGCAGCGATTTGCCAATATTTACATAAACCTCTGTCCAGCCACAATTATAAAATTAATCAAACTTTCACGCAGGTAGTCCAAAACCACGTGCGAGATTATTAAACGGTTAATAACGGTTCACTGCACAAGTTTAAATTGGCAGGGTTAGGTTAGTTACTAGTACAGTAGCGTAAATAACTTTGCCAGGGTGCATAGATGAGCCTGGCCCTATCCGCTCTAAATCGCGGGCCGGGCCGGGCCGAGAAACGTCGGGCCGCATTTTTTTTAAATGTCGCCTTTCACGGTCCTCAGTCTTTGTACAAAACTGCAGACGCGTTTTGTTACGCGTAGATTGTGTCCATTTGGTAAGCTTAAGTTAGGATGTTAAAATGTCTAATACTTACTTACAGTGAAAAAGTAACTACTGAACATTAGGCAAACACGCCGTATACCGATGGATATAGTGTTTGATTTTGATTGACATTTTGTGGCCCGCCTTTGTACGAGTAACGTTCATAAGGGTTACGCAATGTCCGTAAGGATTGTGCAATGCCACAAGATGTCCTCTGAAAGACGCACACGTCTTGCTACAGACACAGCTGAGGGCATCCTGTTTCTGCATTCGAATTCAGCCGTAAGGCCTATAAATACATCATGCATATGTTACAGAAATATAGACACAATCATTTGTTTTGTAGCTGTGTACAGTAATTGATAACTGCGTTTCTAAGTGACTAGTTTGTGGATTCAGCTTAGTAGAGTTCTGTACAGTACTGTCTTAATGGCTAGAGATTGTCCAATATTGTTTCAGCCAATATACCTCACTATTGTATTATTGGCAGAAACAACAGAATGTATGCTAGGTAGTGATACAAAATTCTGAAATCTTTTTAAAACATTAAAAAGATTCCATCAAACACAAGGAACATTGCAAGTCGGTTCATTGGTTTATTCAATCTTTAAAAATTATCAAAGTGAAAATCATTTGCATCATACAAGTGACTGCTTGGATATCTTTGTTATAAATTGTAGCAGTTTATAACAGCTAATTTTGAACTGCAAACGTAGCACAAAAGTCACCTTAATTAACAGCAAAAGTGCCAACAGTGAACATACAACATTTGTACAAAGTGCAATGCATGTGCAACTATATAAATATCAAGTATGGGCAATTTTATTACGCAGTCATTAACTAATGACTGCAGCCTGCAACGGGGCCTGGATTTGGACCGGACCGGGCCAAGCAATAATGTTTTACGACGCGGGCCGGGCCCTGCTCGGCGCGGGCCGAAGCGGACCGGATCGGGATTTTTCGGCCCGTGCTCATCTCTAGTCGGAATTCGTCCACTGCAAACCCATGGGCCAGAAGTAGGAAATGAGCAAATCCCCAACGTCCACCTAGGGTGTGTAAGAGCTCTACATTTACTTCACTTACATTCTTATTAATCCTTACCACAAATCTGACTTTGGGAATGTGAAATAGAACCGAATCTGTCGCTTCCTGCCTATCAATTTTGTTTTGACTGAGTCCCTGTTCTCACGACTAAGCTTTTTTGGGCGCTGTGGAAATTTCGAGTTTTTGATTAAAATTAGCCTACGATTAAGCCGTAAGGTGAGGATGTATGCGGTGCCCTGTTTACCAAACAATTCCTGATCCTGTGTGTTCTGCCCATAGTTTTATAGAGTTTCATTTTCGAGTTCTTTTTGACTGATGGATAGGGAGTTTCTGGAATATTAGCTTTGCTGTGTTGTAACTAAGTGTACCTAGCTTCATTATTCCTGCACATTGTTACGCAAGCAAGAGTTCGACTTTTTTGTAACAGAGTGATGTTGTTTGATTATGGTATCTAATTGCAAATCAAAAGCTTCGAGGCCTTTAACAACAATTTTTCTGTTAGTTGCTTTATATGATCAGTCGTGTCTAAACTTAAGAAATCGTGCGCTTCTACTTGCTTACCTTAGCTAGACTTCTGGTATCGTAGACCTGTCAGATTTTGAGACTTCTCCAACAGATTACGATTTTTCCGGCAGTTTAACTTGAAGCGACCATTCATTGATGTCTTATCCATGATGACAATGGCGCAGTAGAATTGGCATTAGATTAGAGATGGCATTGTGTAGGGTTTTGAAAGTTTTTGGTTGGTTTGTATGGTTAATTCTTCAGCCAATTCTAAAGTTTATCGGAGAATCTGGGTTGGGTCTAGTTCTAGCAGTCAGTGTGCATACTATTCATATTAGTAACCTTCTGTTGATTTGCTACTGCTGTTACGTTGGGATTAAAAATCTCAGTTTGGATTTAACTGAGTATTGTGTTTAATTAATTAAATTGATTAAATTTTTGAAAAGCTCAGTAAATTCAGATTCTGTAAAGTGGCTTAGATTTATAAATTCAGACTTTCTGATATAGTTTTAAGATTTTACTATGATGATAGACAGCTGATAAAATCAGGCATCTAAATAGCATAACCCTGTAACAATGCAGTTTTGGTGATGGCTTTCAAAGGTGGAGTTATAAAGAAGGTCCAGTGAAGTTGGAATTTAATCATTGTGGCCTTATATAGTTCGAAACTCCGCGGGTAACTTTGGCGTTTGTTTCGTATTCATTCTCTCATGTTCGACTTCAATTTTAGGGCCTATACATCGTATTTACAGTTACATTTGCTGTTTGGAGAAATTATTTTGAATTACACTACACTTAAGCTAACCCTGAGGTTTGAAATGTTAGCGACTTCATTTTTCTTAGCCTCGGCATATGATGGCGGGTGGAAAGCCCTCTCCCTTGACGTCTGGTAACATTGGATGAATTCATTTCTATACAGACAGCAAAAAGGACCGATTCTGTATCTCTGTTTACCAGAGAAGACAGACCACAAACGTCTAGTTAATGCTAAACAGACAGACACACACACACAGTTTCGGCTTATAAACGTGCGGACACACAGGACAGGCAGTTAATAGGCCTACGTTTTAGGCTACAGCCTAATAATTACAAACGTTGGAACGTTGCCAATATAAGCAAACGGTCTAAATGACGAAATGCCCAAGTCATTGTATTGTCCCGATCACTTCGATAATTCATTCGACGCTCAGATCTCGACGGGTGAAGACGTTTTCAAAGATTTTGCGAAATTTTCAGAATCTGCTGCGTTTTCATCGAAGATTTGCCGATTTCTGATCTGCCAACTCTAGTTACGATCGAATCTACATCGAAGCCAATCAGGTCAACCAAAATGAGAACAAAACAACGAGTTTGTATCGAAAATTGCAACTTACAAGTCGCGCTTGCGATTTGTAAGCTACTAATCCCGAAATGCACCGCGTTTGCAATAACGCTTTGAATCGATAAAGCTTGTTTTCTAGAATTTCCTTTTTAGAATAAGCTTTTCTGTTTTACAAAGCATGGGTTGTTTTTCTCTAAATATTTTAGTAAGCTAGTCTGACTCAGTAATTTATATAGCGCCACAAATAACTTATTGAAGATTACTTTGTTTATCTCAGCGCGTGTTTAAGGAAAACCAAGCTAGTTCTTTGTACTTTTTAGGAAGATAATTCGTTTGAATATGCTAGAGAGTTCTCTGGAGTTGTAGAAACAATTAAGCAGATTCTTTTTTAAAGATAAGGTGGCACTCTTGGCTTAGGTTTTTAGAATAAGCTAGTTCTGTCGACATCGATTGCAGATGTATACATTGTTTTGTGCACTGAAGACATCATAAAGGGTTATTTGTCATCTTTATAGGAAGACGCTCGACTTCCTTCGACCGGGAACTGGCGGTTTGCTGAACAGGTCACGACAGAAGCAGTAAGTAATAGGCTTTTTTGTATTTAACGACAACTTTGAAGTTGTAGTTGCCAAAGCAACTGTAGCGGGACGTTACCTCATATCGCGGAAGCACGGAATCAGCGTTGTATAATACACAGCGTTTGATTCCTTGATTCAGCCTTACTTCACATAGCGACAGCAGGGAATCAGCGTTGTATAATGTACGACATTGATTCTCTGATTGTATGTGTAATATACAACTTTGTGTTTCTCCTTTCACGATGTAAAGTTAAGGTCAAAGTCAACAGCTCTGGCAACCATAACTTTACAAGCTGTTGGCATTATACAATTAATGTTCGGATACATTTATATAATAATTATTTGATTGTGTTTCATATTCATATTCGTTCATACAAATATGTGAAAGTATCAGAACATTTATATAACGCCTTGTAGGTACATCAAATGCGCTGATCAGTGGTAAAATCTCATTTAATTTAATCTATTGACCTCTAGTGCTCTTTTATAAAGAACAAAGCATCAGTAGATGGTTGTATAAAGCCAAATCGTAGATAAAAAGCGTAATGCGTTGAACTGATGATAATCGCTTAATAAAAGACACGAATTAAATGCCTCCTAGTGTAACCAGACTCGTTTACTTCTACAGTGCTACAATATAATCACTGCCCTATTTATCTACATTGGTTAAAGCGTACATTAAGGGCCTCTAAGCGTGGAGATCCCAGTTCGCATACCAATAATGGACATATTTCGAAGATTTGAATCTCGGGCTAGCACGGTCCGTACGAGGGGACCTTAAACGGCGTGGAGCCCATTCAAACGGGCAGCGGTGGAGAAGTATCTCACCCGATTAATTCATTGAAAAATGAGCAGGGTCAAGCCATGTGGTCGCTATAGAAAAACGTGTACATTTGCACTTGATCTGTCTGTTGCTTTCGTTGATGGTGTAGCGTTGACTGGAAGGTTACCGTCCACGATGGTTTCGAGTCGCAAAATCCTTTGAGATAATCGACAGCAGTCGACAGAACGGCGGTTGTTGTGAGTGGAACAACACCTGGCGACGCAAGTGCATTTGCGTCTTAGAAATATGTGCGTAAGAATACCTAGAAAAGATACATAACAACTTTCTAGGTTCTAGTAAGTTCTTTATTGTAGTCTGTCTTAATCTAGGTCTGTCTATCTCTGTTTTTTCTGGTTTCTATCTAGCTGTTTGTCTTACGTTACGTTAAACTATTTCTCAGTTTTCCATCTTAAGGTTTGTCTTACCCTGCATCTATTTCTGTTTTCTGTCTTACTCTTTTTCTTACTCTACGTTATATGTTTTTCTCTGTTTTCTGTCTTACGATTTGTCTTACTTTACGTCTAACATTTTCTCCGTTTTTCTCTCTTACCGTTTGTCTTACTGTATGTCTTACTCTACATTTGTTTCACTTTTTTATCCTCTTGCAGTATGCCTTACTTTACGTCTCCCTCTTCTGTCTTATTCTTTGTCATACTCTGATTCTATCTGCTTCTCTGTTTTCTGTTTTTATTGTTTGTTTTACTCTACATCTAACTATTTCTCTGTTTTCTGTCTAGTTACTTCTCTTACTCTACGTCTCTCTGCTTCTATGTTTTCTGTCTTACTGTTTGTCTTATTCTACGTCTGTTTTTCTCTGTTTTCTCTCTTGCTTTGTCTTACCATACGTCTGCCTTCTTCTCAGTTCTCTGTCTTACTCTTTCTCTTACCATACATCTAACTGTTGCCCTGTTTTCTGTCATACTGCATATCATACTCTATGTCTGTTTCTCTGATTTCTATCTTACTGCATGTCTAACTCAACTTCTGTTTGACTTTTTATTGTCTTGCAGTATTTCTCTACATCTGACTGCTTCTCTGTTTTCTGTCTTGCTATTTGTCTTACTCTACGTCCATCTTTTGTATGTTTTCTCTCTTACTCTTTGTCTTACTTTGCTTTATATGTTTTCTCTGTTTTCTGTAATACTATATGTCTTACTCCATGTCTAACTGATTCTCTGTTTTCTGTCTAGCTATTTGGCTTACTCTATGTCTGTGTGCTTTTTCTTCTTTCTTGCTGTTTGTCTTCCTCTGCGTCTGTCTTACTCTATGTCTGTCTGTTTTTCTTCTGTCGTACTGTTTGTCTTCCTCTGCGTGTGTCTTACTTTATGTCTGTGTGCTTTTTCTTCTGTCTTGCTGTTTGTCTTCCTCTACGCTTTACGTCTGTCTTACTCTATGCCTGTCTGCTTTTTCGTCTGTCTTGCTGTTTGTCTTCCACTGCGTCTGTCTGCTTCGCTGGTTTCTGTATTGCTGTTTTTCTTACTGTAGGTCTATTTGTGTCTCTGATTTCGGTCTTACTGCATGTCGTACTCAACGTCTAACTGTTTCTCCGTTTTGTCTTCCTATTTGTCTTACTCAAATCTATCTGCTTCCCTGTTTCTGTCTTACTGCCTGTCTTACTCTACGTGTAACTATTTCTCAGTTCTCTGTCTTGCTCTTGCTTACCCTACGTCTAACTGTTGCTCTTTTCTGTCTTACTGTTTGTCTTACTCTACGTCTAACTGTTTCTCTGTTTTCCGTCTACCTATTTGACTTACTCTATATCTGTCTTCCTCTCTCGTTTTCTGTCTTACTCTTTGTCATACTGTAAGTCTATCTGCTTCTCTTTTTTCTGTCTTACTGTTGGTCTTACTCTACGAGTAACTATTTGTCTGTTTTCTGTTTTAGTCTTTGTCTTATTCTACGTCTATCTGTTGATCAGTTGTCTGTCTTACTCTTTGTCCTACTCTACGTCTGTCTACTTTTTCTTCTGTCTTTTTTTGTCTTACTCTATGTCTGTCTACTTCTCTGTTTTTTGTATTGTTGCTTGTCTTGCTCTACGTCTAACTGTTTCTCCCTTTTCTGTCATACTCTTTGTCTTATTCTACGTTATATGTTTTTCTCTGTTTTCAGTCTACCTTTTTCTTACTCTACGTCTGTCTTCTGCTTTCTGTCCTACTCTTTGTCTTACTCTACGTTATATGGTTTTCTGTTTTACTATTTGTCTTACTCAATGTCTGACTGTTTCTCAGTTCTCAGTCTTGCTGTTTGTTTTACTCTACATGTAACTCTTCCTTTGTTCTCTATCTTACCGTTTGTCTTACTGTATGTCTTACTCTGCATCTGTTTCCCTTTTTTATTGTCTTGCAGTCTTACTCTACGTTTAACCGTTTCTCTGTTTTCTGTCTGGCTATTTGTGTTACTCTATGTGTATCTTCTTTTCTGTTTCTGTCTTACTCTTTGTGATACGGGAAAGTATATCTGCTTCTCCGTTTTCTGTCTTACTGTTGGTCTTACTCTAAGACTAGCTATTTCTCTGTTTTCTGTTTTACTATTTGTCTTACTCTACGTGTAACTGTTTTTCTCTTTTCTCTCTTACTGTATACCGTACTCTACGTCTGTTTTTAAATTGTCTTGCCGTCTTATTCTGTGTCTCACTGTTTCTCTGTTTTCTGTCTAGTTGTTTCTCTTACTTCACATCTGTTCTCTTCTCTGTTTTCTGTCTTACTGTCTGTCTTACTCTACGTCTATTTGTTTCTCTGTTTTCTGTCGTCTTTTACGTTTTTCTTTCGGTCTTTCTGCTTCATTTGCAGTGCCTCTTTTTCTTTTTTTCATTATATTTTCTTTCTTACGCAAGGACATCTGTAGCTATGCTTTCTGATTTACTGTCTGTCTTGCTCTGAATCTTTGTCACTATTTTCTTCCCTGTCTTACCCTAATTTCTTCTGTTTTTGTTTTTGATCTTAATCTCTGCCTTACTAAGAATCATTCCCTCTCTATTTTCTGCCTTGTTATGTTCCTTTCTCTAGATCTTTGACTTCCGATTTTTCTCTCTGTTTTGCTCTAGGTAATTGTGTCTCTGTTTGCAGTCTTAGTCTCTGAGATGCTTAAGTACTTTTTAGAGATTGAGGTAAAGGTAGGATTAATATCCGATGATTTAGTTGGAGTTTATTTTAAGCAAGCAGTTTTTGAGTTATAAGCAATGAAGCATAAACTAAGCTCCATTCATATTATAGAATTTAGCACTGAATGAGATTTGAATTCATAACTGTTGCTTGGTGATGTTTTGTGTGAGAAATGTGATGGGCCAAATGCATCACAACTCTATAAGGCCTTGCAAGAAATGCAAGAAAGACATTTGGGTAGTCCATTCATCGCCAGTTTCTCAAGCAGGTTGGCTTCCAGTTTGCAGTTGCATTCTTCAAAATTGGCCTATTCGCCTTTGCTTGTGCGTTAATAAAGCAAAGGCGATTAAGCAGAGACTCTAATCTCTGCCTCTCGTCCGTTGACTCTCTCTCTCTCCCCCCCACACACACACACACACACACACACACACACACACACCCATACACACACTCTCAGACTGTATCTCTCACTCTCATAAACTCGATCTCTTTTGTCCTTCTCAAACTTTTTATCTTGTTCACGTTCCAGTAATCTAACCTTTTAAGACGCTCTCGCTTATTATTTTCAGGCTCGCTTTATCTCTTCAACACAATTTTTCGTCGTTCTCGCACTCTCTTATCGAACTTCTTTGCAGTCCATGTCGCCCTCTTACGCTGAACTTTGACTCTGACTCACTTTTGCTATTGTCTGTAAATTCTCTTTGTATCAGTCTTGTTTAGGTTACCTTCTTGCTGCATCCATCCATCAATCCGTCCATCCGTATAATCTATCTACCTGTCTATCTATCTGTCTTTCTTTCTCGTTTTCTTTATATGCCTATCTGTCTGTCTGTCTGTCTGTCTGTCTGCCTGCCTGCCTGCCTGTCTGTCTGTCTGTCTGTCGGTCCGCCTCTTTCTTTCTTTCTTTCGTTCTTTCTTTCGTTCTGTCTTTCTTTCCTTGTCTCTCATTTTAAATCTGTTTCTTATTCTTTGTCGTTATGTTTTACTGGTGTCTCTGCCGCGGTGTCGTTACTTCATGTTTTGCGCAGGTGCGAATGTTTGTTTTGTTTCTTATCCAATTAAACATAAAATGACTCAAACTGAGAATTGTCTAAAATTGGAAGTTCTGTGGGTAAAATCAAACTGGCGATGAAATTCGACTGCTTGAGAGCAGCGATGAATGGACTACGGAGACCTTTGCCAACACCTCCTCGTGGTGGTCTCTGGGCATGCAGTTTCACCAGTTGGATGACTGCATGGCAAAGCTTGGCAGCAGAACATCAGTTTTCTCTTTCCGTTTCACTTTAGGGTACGTTGATGTCTGGTTACCAAGCAGGTTGTTGTTTTCAGTTTTCTCAGTTAAGGACAGTAAGTGTAACTTTTATGATGAAATTAGAATGTATCACTATGTAATATAAAGTAAGCCTAAAAGGCCGAAATTTCCGAACGCAATTCAAAAGCAGCACGAAGGAGATAGCTTATTCGCAAGTCGAATCTGCAAGTCCATGTTAATGGGGCGGTTTTATTGCTAAACGAAAATCCGGGTAGGTCAAGAAACCATAGTGCGATGCTAAGTTGTTGGTGATGTGAATATTAATTTGCAGGCTGTGCTGCAAAGAACGCAAACTTCGCGATGCTTAAAATCTTGTTTTGAGTAGTACTTCCATTAAGTGCAGAACAAAAATATGCATTACTCTCTTGCTATTTAATATGTAATTCTATTTTACTTTTACTTACTATAACATATTAACATAATTTGCTACGAAAATGACTTTCAATCGTTCAATTGTCGTTCTGGAGAATCAAAGCAATGTAAATGTCTGCGGCCTCTGAATCGAATTTATAAAACAGTTTGTCCCCTATTATACTTAGTAATTTGAATATATTTTGCATGTTATTAAGTCCTGAATTGTACGTGCCTAAATTTGTAACTACACATAGGTATATGCCTACGAACAACCCACTATAGCGCGGAACTTCGGATCAATACTTTGATACCGCGTTAAAGAAATTTCGAATACAGAATGAGTTACGTTTGTGTTTTAGTTTATGCTTGCAGATTTTGTGGATGTGAATTCGCCAGTGGTCAACTTTCTGTAAGTGAAAACGTGTGACAGGAAACTAATTTGGAGACATTGGAGACAAGTTGGTTAAGTTAAATAGGCCCTATGTAACTGAAAAACTCTCTTGCTGAAAAGTAGTTAGAATATAGTAGTTTACTAAAGTTGAAATTTTGTAGTTTAATACTATAGTTACAACTACTTTTGAAAAACGCAGTTAGCCATTTTTAGCTACTTAAAAAGTAGTTTAACTACTAGTTTTAATAACTACAGTAGGTAAATACTGTACACCACTGGCGACAAGGTCACAAAAATCTGGGTGACGGCGTAATAGGTTGTCAAAAATTCCTTAAACTATGTAATGTAAAATTACTAATAGTCATATAAAATTTCTAGAACAGGCCACCAAATAATCTGCCTAACTTGCTATCCCCTCGTAAGCTTCTTGACTCGCTCCTAGACCTGGCATCTCCCTCCACTTCCTACTGACACCTTTTCCCATGCACTGCGCCGACTCACAAATAAACTGTAGGCCTAATCGATATATAGATCTATATGTAAGAATATATAAGAATAGAACAGTAATTACATAAGCATGGGCATATATACAATCAGGTCCCCGCAGTAACGATAACATACAAAGTCTGTATAAATTGCTGGATACCAGTATATAGCCTACATATATATGCAGTCTTTGAAGTACAGTGTAGCATATATTCAAAGAGATAGTTTCCGATAACAAAGCGCAGTGACGGTTGCCTTGATTCGTACATTCATTATTCATAGAGTCACAATAAATGTCTGCTTTTTATTAGATTCCATATAACGTACTCCTCTTTCACAAATGCTATTCTGATCCCTCCTCTTCCTATCTCTCCAATTCTAAATACCATCCGCCGTAGCCGTAGACTGTCTGAGTCTTGACCTGGAGCCGAATCTGACCTTATCTGCCCGTCGATTTTGTTTTGACTGAGCTGGCTCCCTCGACGTAGCCTTCTTTGGGCGCTGTTGAAATCTCGAGTTCACGATTACAATTACAAACATAATAATTATACCAACAGAACTGATGTTAATTTTTCGAGCGTTGCGAACTAATTTTTCTTGGATATCACGAACTGAGAATAGAACATTAAATGAAAACAAATGCAGTAAATAATGGCAGAAGAGAATTTTCATCAGTTCTTTTTCATACAGTTTCGTTTTGAGACCACATTGAATTGCACGCCAGGAAAATGCTTAGAAAAATGACTTTGCCTTGTAATCAGGAGTTTGGATTTTACCTTGACAGGTCAAGCCTCTGCCTCAAGGGTCTGGCTTTGACCCTAATCCAGCTGACTTAACTGGGACTCTGTCTCTTATTGTTCCTGCATATTGGTTGCATGTAAGTAAGTAAATACAAAGCATACATGATCTTGTCGATCAGTGCATTTCATTCCTGAATAGGTAGTTGCACGATATATATATACATATATATGAATATATATATACATATATCTGTTTATATACATATATATCTTTATATATATATATATGCATTTTTATAACATTACGTCTCCACATTTCTGTAATTCTATATGTCTTTCCGTCTATTAGTCTGTCTGTCTGCTTGTTTGTCTGTGTCTCTAACAGTCTGTCTGCCTACTTGTCTGTGTATTTGTCTGTCTGTCATTGCAGCGTCACATGAAAAGACAATTTTCGTGAAACCTCTGGCTCTTTTATTTTCTGTTTGGCATTTCCGGCTGAATGATCATTTGAATCACTGAATGACTCTTCTGTAAACGATCGTGTAATGCAGCTCAGCTTCAGATCGATACTTGATCAATTTTCCGTTAATTATAGGCTGATATTCGAGCTTTAAAATCAAATCCTTGACTGCCTAGATTCGTTGAGTCTGAACTGCTTTCGAACGATATTTAAGACAATAAATGAGGCCCATAAATTAACAAATTAAAATTCGATGATTATAATGAGGATAAAGATGACGATAGCAGGGCGACAGTTCGACAGTAATCAAAACATAAGAAACTCAAGAGACTACTAATTATTTATGCTGATGAAGACGACGACGATGACGATAATTATTAAATGTTTATAACTGAAACGCCATTTCAAAAAGAGTAGACGTCGTTGTTGTCGCTGTTTTTATCATCGTCATCATCGTCATCATCAACAAGAATAAGAGAATCATTATCAGCTGAATTAATCAAATATTGATAAATAAGTCGAAATGATCAGTCGGCGGTGGATGGATTTGCGTCAAACGAATCAGATGTAGAGGAAGACAAGTGCATCGATTCCCTTTGGCTCCTGCGAGACACATCAACAGACCAGACACAATTTAATGCAGTGAAAAACAGCGCACTCTACAGTCATACAGTGTAATACGTAGCAGTGGCGGATCTAGGATTGCCTGCGTGGGAGCAAGGGGATTTTCAGAGAGGCGCCCGTTCTGGCAGCCCCCCAAGCACGGGTCTGGTCTGAGAGGCGACGGCGTATAACCAAGAGGGGCGCCGAGGGGCGAAACACCCCACGCCTATAGCTAAATCCGCCACTGATGCGCTGAGGGCGACCGGTGCTCCACCATCTCCTCAGTGATGAGGAGATGGTGGAGCCAGTTGTAAGCAACACTTTTAGAAAAGATGTAAGTTTGGTAGCTCGTTAAGAATATGTGGCTTCATAAAAGAGCGAGCTGCATTACAAGGGTGAAAGCAAATTGATTTCGTGCATTAGAAAACGTTCATGTTGACCAAAGACCTGTATACCATAAAATGTAATCAGTTTAATGCAGTGCAGTACAATATGATTTGATGCTATTATATTTTAACTGCATGTACTGCAGTATTTAGTGCATTGCATACTAGCGTGACACAACGCATTCAACACATCGACAATACAAAATGCCATGCATTACAGTACGACAGAATGGGACCGAATTTATAGGCCTTCGTTTAAAGGACGTTTACGTGGAGCGCACTTCCATTCCATAGGCCGGGTACAACGCTTGTACAAGGCCTATGCAGTTAATAAAGCATCCAGAAAGCTAAAGGCTGACTGGAGCTTTGGACAAATGGCAGACACAGAAAATAAATGCAAGCAAGCAACAGTTTTAGCAGTGGCAGCTCCAGGACTGATTGCGTGGGGGGAAGAGCATATAACCAAGAGGGGCGCGGGGGCGAACTGCCCCACGCCTATAGCTAAATCCGCCACTGGTAATAAAAGCGCTATCTATCGGTCACAACAAGATTAATTAGTGCACGATTATGCGATTACGTCATTTGGTTGTAATCCTAGACTAAAGACGGTTGTATATATGGATCCGTTGGCTGATCGGATCGTTTCTGGTAAGCGGTAGAACATGATCGGCATCAGTCTGATTATATTCAGGATTGCACAGTCTGTATGATCGGTCGGATCGGATCTGTTCAGTATAACGCCTAGTCAACCAGTTGCCTCACTTCACTCCTACTGAACACGATTGACCAGTTACAAGTGAGCTTTTCTTCTTCTGCCTTCTGGCTGGAATTAATCCCTCCTATGGGAGGGGTCAGTCACGCGAGTCCTTCTTTTCCATTTGTTTCTATCTTCAGTATCTTCTTTCTTTAGTTTGAGAAGCTTTAGGTCTTGCTGAATCATGTGTCCCCATCACTTCTTTTGTCTTCCCCGACTGCGGCGTCCATAAACCTCAGCTGTCGTAATTATTTTATTGCAGTTTTCCTCTTCTCTCCTCATCACAAGTGAGCTTTTCTGTGGCGACCTAATTCTAGCAGCGATTTTCACAGCAAAACTGGTGCACAGCTACCGACTGAGTATCGTAAACCGAACAGATCCGACTGACAAGTCAGACTGAAATGTTCAGACTGGAGAAAGCTCCACCTCTCGCTACTCAGTCGGCCGACTGACAATTGCAATGTACACCGAGTCTTACCGATCGATCTGATTGGCCAGGCTAATCGGGTCGGGTGTACGGCCGCCTCAGCCGATCTGATTGGCCAGGCTAATCGGGTCGGGTGTACGGCCGCCTTCAGCCCAGTAAACAACCAAATGCAATAGATGGCGCTTTCTCGCTTTCCACGTAAAACGAACGATCTGATCAGCCATTTCAGGCATTCAGCTATGACGCAAATCATTGTCATGCAATATGCAAAATGTACACAGGTCGATGGCATTCGAATACTGGTGTTCATTTTGCTGTACATAATATGTTCAGGGAGACACAGAAAGGGAGGGGCAGACGAAAATAGACAGACAGCCATTACAATTAGCCTACTGTTAGGCTAAAGCAAATTTCGAGATGTGGAAATTTTTATTGCAGTTTTCCTCTTCTCTCCTCATCACAAGTGAGCTTTTCTGTGGCGACCTAATTCTAGCAGCTAAGTTACGAGAATCAGCTTTTATAGCGCAGATGAGGAAGATTCGTTTAGGCCAGCTTAGATAAGGTTCTTAAATTGGTCGACGTTCTAAGTTATAGCCAGAGAAAAAGCTGCGCTTGGCGAAGAACAGAGGCAGAAACAAATAGCCGACTAAAGACCGGATAAACGGGCTGAGAGGAAGGAATGTGACAGATGGAGAGAAGTCGGTAGAAATCTTTTAAGGCTTTTTAATTGAAAAACAGACAGAACAAACAAAAACACTAAATATAGTAAAATGAAATCTAAATAAATTAGGGTCTTATAGGCCTATTATATAGACTCATTGTATAGATAGGCCTAATCTGGATAATATATATAGGCAGCTATATATGTAAAGACAGAAACAGACATAGTTAAGTCTAGAGGTAGGAGTGGACTAAGATGAGGGTAATGACCACGTGACCAACACTTCGAAAACGATTCAGAAAAGGTGACAGAAGGTAACAGTTGAATACTGAGCGATTGATTCAGATGTAGAAAGCTATACATCAATAGAATTAACAGTCATTATTAATATGTACATGATCGACCCAGAGAATTTCTTACTTCAATTCATCTTCTCGCATCTGCATCTCTTTCAGTTCGTTCAGGATTTTCCTTTCGGCTGCTGTTGGCTTCGACGTCGATGACTTCTGTCGCAGCAACATCATCGGTTCCTGCTGTTTCTGCAGCCTCCCGCCAAATACTGCTTCCAGTTCGTTTACCTGCTCCACGCTGTGACCAGGTAACGAATGTCTCGCCCTTCCGTTGACAACTGTGGCAACGACTGGTTCAGGCGACTTGACTTCGACAGCCACCTGTTTTCCCTCGAGTGTATGATTCGCCCCTGCCACCACAACCACCTGTTTCGACTCCGACGGATGAGTAGTCCCCGACAAAGGCTTGAAGGGAATCGAAGCAGGAGATTCTGCGAGTCGCTTCGATATGATTTCGACGTACTTTACTGGCTCCCCAGCGCGTTCTTCAGAGATGGTGTGTATGGCGCCCTGCGACCTAAGAGCCAGTTCTCTCTCCTTCTCCTTGAGCAGCTCCAACTGGAGTCGGTTGCTCGCCAGCTTCTTCATGCTCACCTTGACATTTGGATCGCCCACCTGGTAGATCCCGTTGGACGACGTAACCTCGATCTCGACGTTTCTCGTCTCCAGTCCCTGCGGGTCGGCTGCCAGCGGCAAGAGTCCCCTGGCCTGTCGGAGCGCGTCTTCCCTCTCGCCTGCCAGTCGGATCTCCCTTTCAATCGGATTCTCGTTGGCCGGGATGTAGGCCAGCTTCCTGTCGCTTGTTAGGTCTGGATCTTCGTAGGGTCGGACCTTCGGAGTGGCGTTCTCCGTGCTTTCTCCCGGACTGTCTGCGTCGGAGGCTGAACACTCTCTGTCGTCCTTCCTCGAAGCTGCTACCTTATGGTTCACTGGTTTTGGTTCAGGAAGCGTGAAAGGGGTCTCTTTGTCGTTCGTCTCCTCAGGAACAGTGAGTCCCATCTCTTTCCAGCGACCCCGAAGCTCCACTTCTCTCCTCCGCTGCTCCATCAGTTCCTGAACGATGCGGCTCTCTCCTGGATGGGCATAATTCGAAGCCACAGTTCTATCATAGTCGGCTGGAGAGGCGCAAGATGGAGACTCAATTTCATCGTCCTCAGCAGCCGAATGGTGCTGCTGGTGGTAGACGGACTGTCGAGTGGAAGCCAGTTCCTCTTCGCGCCGATGTTGTGCTAGTAATTCTTCTTCGATGACGTCATTGGTTCGGCGTCGATTAGAACCGGCTGTAAATGACGCCGTCTACAATTAAGCAGAGTCCAATTAATTTCTGGTAGTTTCTGCCACTAGAGTATTACTACTCTTCCGAGTTAATTAGTAGCAATCGATATTCTTAATAGCAAGCGTGGACTAAACCTGCGATTATTTACTTACCTAATTAAGTCTTACTTACTTATTTTATGTCCTACTAGTAAGATATGGAAAACCCGCTTGATAGAAGAACCTGATGGAGTTAATACAAACTAGATTAAGAATAGCGACTAATCTGCTGCAAAAGTTAGACTGTAACGAAAACTGTTGAAGAGACTAACCAGAATTTCTGAGTGGATACTTTAAATCAGCTGCCGCATCGGTTTCATAGATAGTTATAGCTGTTACTGAACGACAGAAGGTCGAATGAAGGGATCGTTCTGTTTTATGCCTTTAGGCCCATCACATGGTCGAGGGGTCATTTAATAATTTTAGCCCCACTAGGCTTACTCTTCTGTTTGATATTGCGTTGGCTTGCGTCATTCAGTTCATATACAAAGTTCAATGTAAAATTAAGATGCGGTCTAGTCTTTGAACTTTCGGCCCCTGTGCCAACTCTATGTCAGGTTAGGCCATTATACCTGTCTCTCATCTCTAAAACAGCATCACATCCCTAAAGTAGATTCTGCCTTGGATATATATTCACAATTCGCCTGACCTGCTCTATGAGCTGATTTGCTGTGATCCAGCCATTTGCAGTCTGTGGGTAAACCTCATCATGGATGCAATATGCGTTCCCTCATGGGTCGTTTATCTAACGGACAAGTATGGCGTCCATCTGTAGCATAGGTAAAGGTTGGTCTATCAAGACAGCGGAGTTGTGTTCTAGCGTGATCAGATGCAAATCACAGAACGATGGACAGGTAGAGAAACTCAGCCAGAGAAAGACGTAAACAGGCGGAGAGAGCGATATTCGTACAAGGTTACTCTCTACATCCCAATGTTCTGGACTTCTTTCATTTGACTTTCTTTCGCGCTGAACTGAAGCCATACCTCATCGCTCTATCATTTTGCTTATGATTAATGATGTCTTCTATTGTCCTGCTTCAGTGGGCACTTTTGGGCTTTGTACGGGGCATTATCAAATTTCAGTTGTATATGTTAATTATAAAGAAAGAGAAAGAGAGGGATTAACTTACATTTCCGTTGACTTGATCCATTTTCTTGCCGTCCGCTTGGCTCAGCTGGACTCTATGTTCGAGGTCCCGCCTCAACAATTCCGAGTCTCGGTCAGCCTCGGTCAGCTCAGCCAGGTTGCCCCCACCCCCGCAGCCGCCACTGCTCACTGACCGATCACTGCTGTCGCCCCAGGTGATGTCGTCGACAGATGCAGCCACCGACTGACCAGCGATGCTGTTGCTGTAGTTGGTCGGCGGATACTTAGTAGCAAATGGCGCACTGCTACTAGCAACGACGCTCGATACAGCAGGGACCTTGTAGAAGGGCATGACCTACGCTATAGCACTTGCTCTTGAATTACGAGAGCAGCCTGAACGAGAGAGAGAGAGAGAGAGAGAGAGAGAGAGAGAGAGAGAGAGAGAGTGAGTGAGTGAGTGAGCGAGCGTGTAGCAGGAGGAGGAGGAGGAGACCTTAATCGTGCCCAGCAGTCGAATACATTCAGACGCCAAGTGTGTTTATCTGCGGACGGATTCTATATTGAGTCAACAACGAGCTTCGTGTCAAGTTCAAGCGAGAGCGACCTAAGGAAGGCGGTGACAATGGCCCAAGCGAAGAAGAATCGGAGACCCGTGCTAGTAGGTGATTATCCTAAATCCAGGCGGCGAATTAAGTCAGTCTGTAAATTCCTGCAGACAAAAAGAACAATGACTAATAGAGCACAGTTTTATCACCCAATGCATTTTAGTCTCTTGACGGCTTATATTATTTATAATTTATACACCTGTTCTGGCTTCATATCTGCGCTGCAGTAGATGTCACTGTGTGACGCGAGTAGCCTAATTTAATGCCGTACTCTGCATGTACATAACTGACATATATGAGAACTTCCTTAGATTCATGAAGCCCTTGTAGGACGAATAGGCCTACATGGGGTGCATGACTGATTGATAGCATGTCAGCATGTCACCTCTGCAGACGGGGTTCAAATCATGGCATGTTATGGTAAATTATTGAGCCTTATAAGCCGTATGGGGAGCTTGTCGGTGTCTTGCTGCCTTGTCTGCTTATTAAGTCGAAAGGTCGTTAACCTGTGTGAGACAATAGACTGTGCCTGCTCATTGTTCGTGTAAGCGCTCAGTGACTCTAAAGTTATATAGGGACTAAAGAGCCATTCTCTGCCAGATTTTGAGGCTTTTTAGTCCGAGTCTAATAACACTGCATTTTGGAAATGAGTCTAATGCCTAGGGATTATTTAGCAGGTAAGAATCTGTGGCTCCATGCATACAGGTGGCAACCCGAGGAAATGGCTACCGTATAATTCCCTTATTTTGGGCCCATATATGGGGTTATTTATAATTATAATCTGTATCATCATCATCATCATCATCATCATCATCATCATCATCATCATCATCATCATCACCATCATCATATCCAGATTTCTGCAGCGCCCAACGATAGCTAGGTCACGGGAACCAGCTTATTCACAGGCTCTCAGTCAAAACAAAATCGATAGGCAAAAGGGTTCGGCTCAAGGTCAAGATCCAAGAGTCAGGCAGGCGTATACATCCCCTTATACATTCCACGAGTTCACTGTCCTCGTTCAAATAAACGATTCCTCGTGCGTCAAGTATACAAGAGTAGCAATCGTTATGAGGACCGGTAGAAACGCCTTCATCGTCCCATTCTTAAAAGGCATCAGATATGAACGTTGCTTTTGAGAACTAGAGCGACCGATACTGATGGGGGAGGAGGCAACACATGACGTCAGGTCTTACATAATTATAGGAGTCTCATTCGCTCGATCCGACCTCGACTGAAAACACCTTGAGTCGCACTCGTTATATCGTTGCCTGTGTATCGTCCGCATTTGCTGAATGCTTGATCTTGACACGACGAAATCCTCCCAAACCATGCAATTCGTTTATCTTAGTCGCCTTCCCCTCCCTCGCAGGTAAGTGATGAGGCCCTGTGATGACGTCACCGTGGAAGGTTGTTCGGTGCAGTGGTTATGAGAGAGGCTGAACGTAGGCTTATCGTGCATAAAACTGCTTCATAATAGAAATTCCAGAGAAGGAAAACATGCCGCATGCACTGACGTCACGTCACGTGACTGCGCCGTTTTATATTAGCAATACCAACAGCACATGTGTATCGTTCTGTGACAGTGTGGCTATGCATTCTTGTGTGATTGCGTCCGTATGATTATAGGTATATTGTGCATGATTGTATATACATAAGTATGTATGTGTGAGTGTCTGTAAGTATACTGGCATGTGTGTTTTGTGCTCGCGTTAATATGTGCTTGTGCGCTTGCTTGTGAACATATAGCGCGCTATTTTGTGTGCTTATGTGTTTATGTGATTGTAGGTGTGAGCGTGTGTAGGACTACGTGTGTGCTGAATCTATGTGTCCATGCGCGTGAGTGTTGACAAATGCGTGGGTCCATCATGGGCCTATAAAACGCATAGTTAGCCTATAGGCTTCCATCACGATCGCAAACAATACCTCCTCCAAATTTCAAATAAAGCCCTACGAACGAACGAACTTACAGTCATCGCCTACCGATTAATTCGTACTGATGACCGGCTGAATTATAAGTGGAAATATTTTACCAGTAATGTTAGCTTTGCATATAACATGAGCCTGTTGTCCAAATGGTTAATGTGGCTGCTACAAACATATGCTAATATATGAGCTCCATAACCTCAGCAAAGAATTCAAGTTGCATCATGTGGCTGAGAAGCGAATTTAAAAAAAACACCGTTAATCTTATACCACCCCCTTTTTAAAGTAGCTTCCTAAATAAAAATTCGAATGCACTGAATACAGGCCAACTAAATGTAATCATCTATATTACAATGCGCTTAGATTTGTGCGTACGTGGGTGCGTGGTTCTGCTGAGGCGCTATCTGGCGAATGATATGAGTCTAATTAGATGCATGGTCCAGCTGAATGTTTGTAGAAGAGCTGGCGGTATCTGGCCAATAGCATATATAAATAATAAAATAATAAAAGGGTATAGGAAACAGAGAGGTCAGGGAGAGGTCAGGGAGAAGCGGGGGGAAATAAAGGATATTTCTCAGAAGGGACATTTTGCCAAAATAGCGCGCAGATGGCCTTTAATACATTGCTCATCGTATTAGCCTATAAGCAACATATCAAAGATTTCGTTGTCAAAATAGGCTATCTTATGCTAATAGCGATAGCAGTTCGCCTCTGGAATCTAGCAAACCAGTTTAAAACAGATGCTTTAAACGAGTATCTTCCGAAGGTTGTTCGAGTTGGGTCATCGATACTCTACTTATAACCAGATTGTTTATGTGAAACTTTAGCTCATAATATCTTTAGAAACAACGACTCTGTGAGGAGATTATTGCGCTTGAATGTTTGGGTTAATACTCTAGGCCAAAAAGTAATTAGTAGTGTTATTTGTTAATTTTACAACAAATGTAAACCGAGAGAGGCCAACGGGCATAAATTCTTTCGTCGCAAAAAAATATAAAAGCAGAGCGCAATTCTACATGCAATTCGAGCCCTCGAATGGCTCTTCCTCCCTCCCTCCCTCTCCTCCCTCTCTCTCTGTCTATCTATCCCTCCCACCCCTCTCATTGCATCACATGCATCGATAAATACATGTATGAAGTACGTACATATAATGCAATTTCAAATGCTACTCTTTCTCTGAAGCTAGAACTTTGACAGCCCGTCCGTTCTGCTCAAACAGCCCCCCCTCCCTACTTAAACAAATTCCAACCTACATACGCCCTGAAATGTAGCCTATGAAAATTATACCGATCAAGAAGTGTTTTAAAATGAATCAGTAATTGAATTTAAAACACTGCAGGCTATGAACATAACAACTGCCCTACACAAAAACAAATATTAAGACGAACACAATAGGTCTATATGTTAACCGTTGGTGAGTTATGCATGCATATGCATGTATGTATGTAAGCAGATATATATATATCTAGTATGTAAGTCAGTTATAAGTAAGTAAGTAAATATATATGTATCTATGTATGCATGCATGCTTTTATGTATGTGTGTATGTATTATGTATGTATGCATAGGGTACGGTGGGGCAAAACGCCTAGTGTGGGGAAGACGCCCCCTTGAATATCTTGCCATTCTGCTATATTCTGGGTGGATTTGATAACAGCCGTTGACAAAGACCGTCCTAGTGAATACTGATCAGTTCAAACTTGACCTATTTCTTTCTGCGGTGCCAGACAGCAAGACAATGTTTGTTTTAGTTGCATTTTCTTTAACTCTCAGATACAGTTTGTTCAGCGATAACTTTTGTAGTAGTTGGAAGATTAGAATGAGCTCAGTGCCATTGTTTAACCAATTAAGTGTAATACTGAAATACAGCTTCCAAGTTTTTGCAGCATGATGACAATGGCCCGCGATGAACAGTATAACGGACTACCACTGTATGTAAGTATGTATGTATATATTTTTGTATATTGATATAGGCCAAATGAACACTTGTCGGTCTCTAGAAGGCGCTATATAAGTACTTTCCCTTGACCACGCATATATTGTAGGTAATGCGCAGGTGTGTGCACTGCGAGTGGGTCGTCTTGTCTTCAGCCTGCAGGTGGCCTTTGTTTCGAATGTATGCGTGGAGATAGGCTTTCATCGGTGCCTGAATGCGCCTACAGATCTCTACGGTAATTCATGCATGGCCATCGTTTATTTAGCCCCGGCTGTCCTTGGGCCACTATAGGCCCAGACATGCCTAAGACCAATCGATTAGCTTGTAACAAAAAACCTCTCTTCGCATCAAGGTTATAAATGCCAGACGAGGCTAATCTAATCCAGAATCTAGAGACTTCTATAGCGCCATTTTTGTAGCAAAGGTGTGCTATAAGCCAGAAGAGAAGACTTTCGAGTAGGTACCTAACCAGGCAACGAACTCCAAAACCCTAGCATAACATAATTGGTTTTGAGTGGATCAGATGGCGTTTAAGCTACCTGCTACCACTGAGCCTTGGGCCAGTCACCGAGAAAGCGCCGTCCTGCGTGCAAGGAAAATCAATAGGTTCGATGAATGTGACGGATGAAGACTGAAGTCCAATACCATGTGGACTGAACCATTCGATATAGAGTCAGTGTAAGGATTAAGAATAGGAGTTTTATTTCCAAATGTCTGTATTTCCAAATGATTATTAAAATCAGGGCGTGGCAACGTTATCCTATCCCTTGGTCAAATGATGATCGTTCTAGAGAGAACGAATGTCGAAGCTTCTGACCTTGAGCTTCTTCCATGGCCTTAGTAAGGACCGTTATTTGAAAGTCTTGTGTTTCAAGAGTGAACCAATCTATAATTTTCCGTCCTTAGGTAAAATGTGAAGCACCAGTATAGGCAGGTATACCCACACAGGCAGCCAGACAAACAGCCGAACAGTCAGTTCATACAGTCAGACAGACAGACAGACAACGTGGCATTTTGTGCAGAGTATGCATGCACCTACGTTGGTCTGTATTTTGTAGATTTATTACTGTGCCTGTGCATGAATACACATAATGTGGGCCTATAATTTATAATAGTTGAGATAAACTGTATGCACATGTGATGGCGTGAGTCTGCTGCGAGATGCCGTGAACAGCGGCGATCAAGCAACAGGTGCCACACGGACAATAATTTCTCAGGCGCGCTCAGCTATGTTTCTTATATATGGGAATGGCCTTGTGTCTGCATCTGTCTCTCTGCTTATCTGCCTTTCTCTCTCTCTCTCACGACAGTGTAGTATCTCCTGTACTTCTCCTTCTTCGTTGTTGTCTGTTGGGTCATGTTGCCCACTCTCCATTCTTTTGCAACTATGCTAGGCTACATTTTCCTTATTACGATCGCTCTATCAGTGTCAACTGGCTATACGTGCCACTCCTATGTGTCGAGGAAGGGCGACAGCAATACACTGTGTGACTAGCTGACCTTATTACTACGTGTATATTCAGGTAAAGAGAGCGATCACTGTAGCTGAAACATATCCTATATGCTTACCAACTACCCAACGCCTTTAGGCCATTCATAATTCTTGTTCTGTGAGGACATCTTTCAGTACATATCGACTATAGGTAACGCTGATAAGAATTAACGCTGTTACTTTCATTACCAATGTCACCGTCACCCTCATCATTGCCAGAAGCCAAATTATGTAGGCAACATATAAAGCAGCAACCATTCAGTTGTCTCTGCTATTGAAGTTTGGAGCCATGGCTCACAGTTAACATGCAATTGTTTAAACTTCTGACACGATACTCGTTCTGTCTCCCTCCCGGATAGAAGTGCCGTGCCTGGCTGCATATACGTCTGTCTGTCTGTCTGTCTGTCTGCCTGTCTGTCTGTCTGTCGGTGTTTATTCAATGATAGCTATCGGCCTGATTAGGGGTGATGAGGGAGGGTGACCTCTGCATCTGAAGATAAAAGTTTATTCCCGGAGGCAACGCACCATCGCCCGTCATCAACGCCTAAGGACCAAACAAATAGCAAGCTGTTAACCCACTCGGCTATTAAGGTTGAAGCTGATCAAACGATGAGCCTGATAACTTATACGTGGGCCTCCTGCAAACGATGAAGCGTCATCGATCTATTCTTACTATTCAAAAACACTATCACAGGCATATGTCTAGTTAGTGGTTCCACTGTTCGGCTATTAATAGAAAGGTTTCGATTATACTATATATGATACATATTGATATGAATGCACATGAATGCATTCATATTCATTCGTAAATGCTATGGTGTCTGCAAAATATGTTGGCCTTAATTGCATATCAATACTGGTATATGAAAGCATGTCGTGCATACGCATGTAGGTCTATATCGCGTAGGCACATATACATAAACACCAATAAATACATCCATCCATCCATATGTACATATAGGTATATACATATAGATATATCGCTGTACGTATATCGATATATACATATCGGTGTACACCGATATATGTATATGTATGTATATGCACATGGTGCTGTACAAGTAAAGGCAGTCGACCGAGAAGAAGCAGACGTGTTTGCTGATCAATCTGCAAATCTATGAAGTCGTCTCAACAGTGACAGGAAATCAATAACATCGATCGCTACGGACAGAACAAGAATTAAGAATGGCCTAAAATCTAAACTCCACCAAATGTTTACATTCAACCAGGCAGGATCGATAATCGCCGTGCTCTTCCAGACTTTGCAAAACGCTAAGGGCCATATACAAGAAAACAATTTTGGATGGTAGGCCTACTGCGCCATGGACCTACATACAAGAATTACAAGGAGGCCTACACTGTCCCATGTGGCTAGTTGGAAGTGATCAGAATATGAATTTTGCGCAAACAAAAGAGCTCGTGCAAATGAGGCCAAAATCCCTTCAGCACTAATCCCCAATCTAATCAAATGATCTACTTCGACATGCAGTATGGCGTTACTATGGAAATTCATTTTATCCACAGATTCGTAGACGACGGCAACATTCCTTGGGGGCAATAAATTGCCCAGCCTTCATGAACCGGTGATCCACTTGACCACCGTTGAAAATCTGTTTTAGATTTCAATTTCCGCCTGTTACTGCTCTGTATACACAGCAGACCCTATGGACAACAATCTCCTAGGATGGGATTTCCAAACTAATTTTCCCTAGGAGACGCAATGTAGTCTGTGTTCCCTGCAGCCATGCGTGTAACCTACTGTGATACGTCCGGCAGTATAAAAGTTCTGCTTGTAGAGTCGCCTACGTAATCGTAATCTAGATAATTTCTAAAGCGCTAATTTAAAAGTAAGCACAGCTTATTCACAAACGCTGCGTCAAGTCAGAGGAATTGTCCAAAGATGCCATGGGATGAACAAAATTTCGTTGCCTGCGCTGACTAATATACATGAAATATGGCAATGGTAATAGAAATGAAGAGTAGATCAATCATCGTACACTTATTCCACACAATCTACCTACTGTTCTCCAACATACCCCTCAAGCAATATTTTCAACCTATCTTGCGTCTAAGCTATTCACATCTGTCACATAGACATGTTTTATGGGCTTTTGTGAGTTTCTTAAAATGCGCTATATAAATAACGAGACAATACATACATATACACATCAGTGCAATTAATAAAGGCCATACATAGGATCGCATTGTGAAATAGTAGGCGACAAAACAGCAAACTGGATAAGTCGTATAGTTAGTTGATTTTTTTGCCTACCTGTCTCACGAAGAGATCAGCCGGATTGCAAGCGCTCTTCGTAGCCTATTGTTTGTTAGCAGCAGCGACGTTTTAGGTCAGAGTTCATTTGCATATGGCAACGTATGGCTTGGGGTTACTCAACAGCAACAGCAGCAGCAGCAGCAGTAGCAACGGTACAGGTCAATGGCCAGGTATACAGTCGGTTATAGCGAACGATTTGGACACATGTGTAGATCCACCTGCGCTCAGAACCGATACAGCAGCCCTATATAGGCCTACATACGTCGCCTTCCTTATACATACGCCGACTGACTGAGCATTAGTAATCGCTTCACACGATCACATTTAGGCCTAGTTGCACAGGCCAACGCGTAGGCCTGTTTCACACCGACGATACAATAAGTCTGGGTAGGCTGCGGAGCCAACGCTTACTTGCGCTCAGTCATAAAGGTTCGTCGCACCTGCGGTTCTCAACAAACCATCGAACAAACGAATCTTCAGCCAATGAAGCAAGTGACTGCATGTCAGCATGCAATCGTCATTTAGCAGAGGCTGCGTGTGTTACACAGGTAGTGTCACATGACCCACAGTCGACCGACCGATAGCTACATCGACAAACGGGTCATCAGCGATAACATTCCTACATGCAAATGTGTGCAAAGCAAACCTCAATGTACAGGAAGTATACTTCCTCTCTCTCTCTCGCCCTCTTTCACCCTCAGCATCTGTCTGTTTATCTCTATGTCTCTTTCTCTCCGTCTATGTCTATTCTGTCCGTCTCTGACTGTTTCCCTCTATCTCCCTCCGACTCAGAGGGACGAACGCACGGACAGACAGACGGACAGACAGTCAAATAATGACGGAGATATACCTACAAAGACTGACAGAAGTCGATATATAAATTTATATATATCGTGTTATACATAAATTTTTATATGCAATCAGTCTATAGCCTTATATAATTATATGTATGTGTATGTATATATGTGTATGTCATATATATATATATATATATATGACATATATGACATACACATATATATATATATATATGACCAGATGTCAGATTGTGGGAACAATGGACCAAGTTGTTTGCATTTCCTGACGTCGTGTCGACCGAGAACCCGATGACCATGACGTCTCCCTCTCTGCACCTCCGTCACCACACGACGCTTTGTCACGCAGACGCTCGAAGAATTCTATTTCCCAGCAGACCCGCGTGGCACCTGCTTTTCAAAACCCGAGTGGCTGCATGAGGTAGGCCTAAGCACGTCAGTCCTCTTGTAAACCACAGCAACCTCTTAAGGGCGTTTTTAATTGACGCACCCAAGGCGGATCAAACAATGAATCAGACAGCCTCTTGGTGTAAGCAAGCACGAGCTGTTCGGATAGGCCTACATGAAGCTAGGTTATTTCCCTAGGGAGGGATCTAAGACCATGGAAGCCTATTGCATGAGCCTACAACTTATACGTGGGCCTTCTGTGCATAGCAACCTATAACAAAAAAACAACAAAGACGAGACGTAGGCCTAATGCAGGGCAGGTGACACTATTAGGAGGATTACAAAGGCTCTACCTCCTCTAAGACCCGTAATTCGCCTTTAATAATCATATTTATAGATGCGTGTTTTATAGAATGTGATCAAGGCAACATATATTGGTCTATTTAGGCCTATTCCACTTTTATACCAACAGATCTCATTGCATAGGTTTGCATATGTCATATGCGCTATTCATACTTATTAGACTACTTAGTGTTGCATTGTAATGTAATGATTGTATTGTAACGCGTAAATGTTTTATTATTAGGATGTTGTAAGCATATTAAGTTTTTCTTGTATTCTTCAATACTCGTAAAGCGATGTGCGATTAGCTATTGGTTAATAAAGAATATTCTTACTTACTTACTTACTTTGTAGTAATTGTACTATATGTGCAAAGGTTGCGATTTACAGAAGAAGTGGAGATTCCCCACCGAAGTTATATAGGCCTATTCTGATTCTTCTTCTTCCCCTTACCTATACCGTTGATCCAATTCCAAACACCACCCACCGTAGCCGTTTGCTTGTCTGCCTGCCTGCCTGCCTGCCTGCCTGCCTGCCTGCCTGCCTGCCTGCCTGCCTGCCTGCCTGCCTGCCTGCCTGCCTGCCTGCCTGCCTGCCTGCCTGCCTGCCTGCCTGCCTGCCTGCCTGCCTGCCTGCCTGCCTGCCTGCCTGCCTGCCTGCCTGCCTCTTGGATCTCGGCCTGGAACCGAACCCTTCTTTCCTATCGATTTTGTTTTGACTGAGCGCCTGTGAATAAGCTGGTTCCCGCGACTTAGCTCTCGTTGGGCGCTGTAGAAATCTCGATATATCCCTATGAGATTTGCTCATAGCCCTTCGTTCCTCTGCTGCCAACTACACATTATTGCACCATGATTGCATTATTTGCGAATGTCTTTGCCTGTCGCGGTCTGTACACGTACACCTTAACTGGCGAAGCACCCATTCAAACGGGGAACAGTGATGAAGGATCTTACCCGATAAATTCATCGACAATGAGCAGGGTCGAGGCCATACAGTCGCAATAGAATTTCATTTAGGCCTACATTTTAATTCGTCGGATTTCAGCATTAATTTCTATTTGATCATTTCTATTTCGGATATAAGTTCGTCCCCTGATAGATGTTAAAGTAAATGTAAGTCACCGAAATTTCTTAGCGCACACACAAAAGCTGCGTCACGGAGACCGGCTTATTGACAACGCATAGAGGGGCTCGATGAATACAGCAGTTCTTATAAGAAGCATAATTCCTTCAACACAGCCACGCTGTTGGATCAGTGTGTTATAAATGGGCCATTGTTAGTCGAGGGCATTTAGGGCTGTGCATGAAATTCCCAGTTTCATTTGCCATATAATATAAACTCTAAGCACATCTCTTCCAACTTGCTTACCCACCACAGCCTGACTTCTGATTTCTCTGACCTATTGGAATTCGACCTGGCTTCTCCAACGGTTTTTGACTGTGATTTTGACTTGAAGCGACCATCGACTGATGCCTTGTGCATTACGATAACGGCGCTCTAGAAGTCTTTAGATTAGATTAATGCAATATTATTATAACTAAGCATAGACATCTAAGTATCATGCAAAATTGTTAAAAGATAAAACAACTACTCATATATAGACCTAACTATGGTTAATCACTCGATAATCTAATACGGGTTGATACCCTGTGCATTAGACACCGGCGTATTAGAAGTTACTGATTATTATTATGGTAGGCTCAACAGAATAGGCTTACGCAGCACTTCTTCGTGATAGCAGAATAAATTTACTTACCTTTCAAGGCTTAAGAGTCAACAAAAAGTACATTAATTTTATGTGAAATCAAAACAAAGGAAACAACCGTTCAGAGCATTGATCAACCATCGAGGACTCAACAACTTAGGTGAAAAGTCGTGAGCTAGCATGAGTCAGGTAGGTCTTGATGTCGTGTCCCGATAGGTAATAACAAACTCGACGCCAGTTTTTATAGGCTACAATAAAATCCTTGATCACGCCGACTTGCAAATAATAAAACCTTTCATCGAAAATGCTGTGGGATAGTCACGCCAACAAGACTTAAGTCGCTCTGATTCAAGCGGAAAATTGAATGAAGACATCTTGTTTGAAGGAGTTAAGGCCCATCAGTTCGTAAGATGAGTCAAGTTCACTCATCTTACGAACTGACCCCATCCTACGAACTCACCAACACTTCACCCCTTGCAATCTCTGCGCAGGTCTTTAACTGAAAAAAAACTGAAAGCATTCCTCTTCCACAATTCCTATCCAGATTCCTCCTCTTCCTCTTATATATCTTGCCGCTCCAATTTCAAACACCATCCACCGTAGCCGTCTGACTGTCTGCCACCTGACCCATTGATCTTTATCTGGAACCGAATCTGACCTTACCTGCCTATCGATTTTGTTTTGACTGAGCGCCTGTCTGTAAGCTGGTTCCCGCGACTTAGCTTTCGTTTTGGCGCTATAGAAATCTAAACTTTACGATGATGATATAGTCCTACTGTATTGGCTATAATTCGAAAAACAGCGCATGTAAATAGAAATTTATCAAGAAAACCATAAATGGCACCGACAAAGTAAAATAAGGTGCATTAACATTTATTATTATTTATTTGCATGTTATTGTTGTTGTTGCAAGTAGGCCTACTGCGTGGACATGATACACAAGTCGTGATGACGGGCAACCCTACAGACGCCGGTGATTCGGACAGCAGAAGAGGGCAGGAAGGTGTGGTTGAGCGCGACCTGGACGAGGGCAGAAGGTGCGTCACGCAGGCGAGTCTGTATGGGCGTTTGAAGAGCGAAGTCGAGAAGGGCAAATTTATGAAACCCTCATTCATACATTGCGGTTGAATGGCCGCCGAAACACGTTGTCAACATAACTGTAGTCATCTCATTATTATCGTCGTCGTCTTTAGAAGCAGACATACCTATTAGGGATGAGTGACAGTAAGGTAATAATTTGTCTCATGTGGCTAAAATTTTGATAGGCCTACATTTCATGCCTCCACCGTTGCTTATGCCTAAGACCAATACTGTCACATGAACTTACTGTAAAACTTTACTGAGCAAAAATGTTGATGGTCATAATATACAGTAGTAGGCCTACTTTCAGATGAACAATACTAATTCACAAGTCGTGTATGTACAAGTCTATCCTCATATTTTGCTTCCTGTCATTTGGATATTATTGCCTATAGGCATCGATTTATTAGTTAGGCTCAGTTTTCCTCAACACCGATATTAAGCAATGGAATAGAAATGAAAAACTGTGTCCATCTTGGACCAACATGAACCCAGTGTGACCTGTGGGAACTTACTACAGTATCTACTGAACCAAACACATATGGCAACATCCAGGAAACCATTTACCCCAACAACAATATGTAGGAAATATGAAGCCCATATGGGAATATTGTTCTATGGGCTTTGTAGGTCCTACAAGAGATGCTGCTTTGGAGGTAGATTCTTTGAGGCCAAACTGGCTGAAAAGCAAGTAGCAGAACTGCTATATTACCACTTAGAAACCTACAGTAAATTCCAACTTTCCTTAAAGTTCTATTGCTAATATTATGAGCTATTCTTACTGTAGTATTATTGGCCTTTTTATTATTAAAACGCTTTGCATGATTCACCTGCTGATGTTATACAGTGATCTATCTATTCTAAACATTAAACTCTTAACAGTGCAAGAATGAATGTTGATGACCAAATAATTGAAACTGAACAGGTAATATTGTACAGATTAAGAGCCATTACACCTTTTATTCTTTTATTCATAGCAATTAATGTTTAATGTCGCTATTTGCTGTTTTTCAGTTTGCTACGTGTCTGGCAACCAAGCTGGCCGTTGTTTATGAGTCTTGATTATTCGACAGATAACTCATTGTATGCCGAATTTGGTAGATAGGGCCTATTTCTCGTATGCTCAGAATTCTAGGGCTTACTGATTCCAAATCTGTGTTTTATGAGTTATTTAAGACTATTGCGAACCAGAAGCCCTCATTTCTAACACTTTGCTGCTCTGATCCGATGCTAACCTGTGTGTGTGTTTCCACAGTCTGATTCCATAGTCAAACAATAAATCAGAAGCAAAATAACTTGATGCAACAAGTTTACATTTTCAATAGCACACATGATGGGTACAAATTAGATAAACAGCAGATGAGCATTTACATAAAGACACGACTATGCAAACGTTATGTACAAATGACGACAAGGCTTTCAAGCTGAAATCTGCGCGCTGGGCTGTTGAAAGGACAAGACATATTATTTAGGAATTCAGTGACAAAGGGCAGCACTGTGAAGATGTTTCCCACTGAAGTTTCGGGACACACTTTTAAAGGCAAACAGGTGCATGTTTTTCCATAACTGAAAAAGCATTTCAGCTTCTAAATAATAAAGCAAAAGGCATGATAAAATTAATCTGGGTGCCATTCCTGATCACAGCATGTTCCGACTGAGGCAGAAGAATAAATATTTAATTTTACTTACTGACAATTATTGCAAAACCAAGCTTGTTTCAGCAGTAAAGCAAGCGTTTAAAGCAGAGTGGTTATTTCTCAAGCAACGGCAGTTACACAACTGCTATGCATATTATATCTAAGACATTGAATTGTGATAGGAGAAAACTTCTTTGGACTATTGCCAACATTTGACAACTCATAGAACTCAATCTGCACCACCAACGGTAGGTTCTGAGGTTCAGCAACAGCTTTGAAAGCATGCACAAATCTTTTAAACTACACATACTTTGCTTGAAAATAACTTCAAATGAACATCACTATAAATCCTATATAAAATCATTAAAACTGACTACAGAACTGCAAGCTGACTATAGAACTGCAAGTGATAAAACTGCAAGTGATTTGCAAAACTTAAAAGTGACTTGCTTTTTTCCTTTACATTTACACAACAGATTTTAATCATCTGTAAAGCTGTTTCTGAGCCAGTCAGACAATGACTATTGACTTACTCTAAAAATGTGCTTTAAAACATCAATTCTGTGCTACAGGAAATGTGTACGATCACATAATTACCAATCCTTCCAACCATAGACATGTAGCTATGAAACAAATACCCTATTCATTTCATAAAGCTGTATGATATGGACTTCACACATACGAATACTTGCTGCAATTCAACAAACACAGACCAAGACCAAGGCAACTATTGCAAACAAAATCACAACTAGAATTATAAAACACCATAAGTAAAATTCTCTAAAGCAACACCAAGAAACTTCGTTCAAAGCACATACTACAAGTGAAAGTAATCATGCAAAAGTACTGGGTCGAAAGAGAAAGTTTCTTGCACAGCAATCAACTGACTGTGGTCGTTGTTCACGAGTCAACAGGATACCACATCACACGCAAAAAACAATTCCTCGAAATCAGCGAATATGACAACAGCAAACTATCGAAAAATGTAAAAACTGCAAATGACAAGACTGTGTTCAGACTCTCGTAAGTAGAACAGACAAGATTACATCAAAAACTAATAACTATCAGTTTTCACAATCTGTTGTGAAAAACATTCGATATAAACTACTGCTACAATAGCCCAGGTAGCATCTAAAGAAAACTCACAGTGGTGAATACTGTTAAGAGCAACACGGCATTATTATTCGGATAGGATGTAGAATAATCACAAACTTGCCAGACCGACAAGGGCAGCTGCTGGAAGGCACAGTCATCCAAGGGATCTTTCGGCTGATGCAGTAAAACAACAGCAATCAAACACTCAATTGACCTTCACTTAGTAGCTCTGCAGAAACTAATTTTAGATGTGCATTAAACACTGTCACCATCAACTAAGGATGGTCACTTGGAATTCATCACAAAAGGACTTTATCCGACTCAAGCAGTAAACAAGCATGTACTAAAACACAAGTGAAGAACTAGGAACTTTAAACATCGAGTATTACAGAAATGAACACAAAAATTAAAGACACAAAACAACTAACAACATGATATCATTAATAATTGTACAACAAGCAAACAACTCTTGATTTACCAAATGACTAACATAAATATAAAAACTCGCCTAAGTTATGGAATTAAATAACACAAAATAGGTTAAATGTAAGTTTAAGGCATTTTGCATTCAAGTGCACTGCCATAATGCAATTAAAATTTTAAAAGCATATATTAGTACAAGTCAAAATAATTTAAATTATTATAATTCTTTCTTTATCCTGGTCACTTGATGTGCATATTTTGTGAAGGGTTTACTTATTAACCAGCCATGAAGGACCACAATTCAGTCCTACTCTACTGGCCATGCACAAATACCAGAAACTCCCTGGAATGCCTATTCTAACAATACAATGCCTTTATGATGCTTCGTTGTAGTATGCAAAACACTTAGGCTAAATAACGCCTGCCACAACGTAAGTTATGAAGTTAAAATACTAAACTATATAGCTCATAATACCCAAACTCGCCGTAAAACTTAAAGTCTGAAGAGAGACTGAGTAATTACGCAGACACCTGTAGTCATTCTATCAATTTCACAGACTCAAAGTCCACGTCTCTTACAGATGAAAAGCCAAAGACTGCACAGATAACACTTGGAACACCTTCAGAACAAAATTTTGCAAATAATTAACGCTCTTTACTAAACATGGACATTGATTAAGACCCTCAATAAAGTACAAAAGTGGAGTCACAGTTTCACAGTGACAGTAATCCAATTCAACCTTTAACTCCTGAATGGGAAAATGGCACCAATAACAGTAAGAAGAGCAGTACCTAAATCTAGCCTGAAAGGCAACCACGAGTCTGAAGCGTTAGCGACTTCATTTTTCTTAGCCATGGCATATGAAGGTGGGTGGCCAGTCCTCTCCCTTGTCATCTGATCTTCCCACCTATCAGTGTACTCATCATTGCCGAGTTACCTAGGTGTGCAAGAGGAGCCAAATCTGAAAACAAATTTCTGCCCTGGTGGGACTGAATGTTGATAGTCCAGCTCACTAACCACCAGACCATCACAAACACCCTCATTAAAAGAAAACTCAACAGAAATCAACTGCGACTTTTACAGTTAGCACATCCGTTAAAAATGCAGAAATTTCACACACAATAGGTAATATCTGATTTGTATAGCACCTCTGAAAGTGGACACAATATTTAAGTTATTGAATTTTTATTGATATGCCTTAGCATATTGCTGCTTCAACAGTATACAAATTCAGAATACAAAATTAAGGCAAAGTGAAATGTTTGGGAGAAGCATTTCTCTAAAATTACAATGAGTCTATCAAACAAACTGTGCTGTAAACTGCACAATATCCATTATTTAAGATCAGCCTGATTAAAGCATGTAAAGGACATCAAAAGTTAATCACGTCATACTACGTGTGGTGGGAGTCAAACATCAGAACACTTTTCTGTGATGCAAGTTAGCACAGTACAGCAGAACATTTTCTACAGGATATGTTCTAGTGATCAGACACACATACATCCCTGCACATATTGGCTAAACTGCCATCATCAAATTGTTGTCAGAGACAGAAGTTCTGTTTGGCTGTGTCGACATTGCAGCTTCGTCTTTTTACGTCAGGCGGGTTACATAGAAAGCTCTAAAACAACTTTAACATTCACAAGAAATTGATTGAAAAGCCCAGAATGCAAAAAATGTTCTAGTTAATAAATTAAAGCCAATTAGCATGCTAATAATTTAATAATATTTAAAAAGCAAGCAACAGCCAAATGAATGTCATTAACAGACATCGGCAATTAATTTATATTAGCAATCAGTCTGCCAATACAAGACCCTTTCTACTTTAAGCAGACAGATTACTCACAAGTTTCAACTTGTTGTAAAGTCGTAAGTACACAAGCCACTCAAAAATCATTTGAGCAGCAAGGTTACGAAGAAACTGCAGATGTCTCTGACCCATGTTTCCTGCTACCTCCAAGAACCTACAGGACTTGAATATCGCACACAAAACACTTGTGTTGGCAATTGATGGATTTTTACCTACATTCTGCAGTACATTTTAAACCTTCCAGAATAAAATATTTTCAAAACTGGTTCTTTTAGAGTTGAAAGTAACTCTTAGTGGGGATCTGAGATGCCCGTAAACACAGCAGTCGTGGTATGGACTGCCACCTGGTGTTACGTGGCCTGTGAGGACAGCAATTACCACAGTACAGACTGAACTGTCTCACAAGTTATAAACATACTCTCTTTGTTACTGTAGTTCTATAAATTGTTATCAGTTACCGAGTGACCAACTGACTTATTTCAGCACAAAACAATCTGGCAGGGCATTCGAAGACTTCAACAGTTTGAGTAATATCTATTTTTGTGACATTCCCCATAACTGAAATTCATCATTTTACTCTTTTCAAACATTTTACGTAATTCATCACTTTACTCTGTTCAACCCTAATAAATCAACAGCAGACAAAATCAACAAACTCTCCAATTGCCATCTGCAAGCTATTGTATGCAAAATCCATACATTTTGAATCGGGTAAGTAAAAAAGCAAGCATATAAACAAGATGAGGAGATTATGACTGAGAGGATGGTTCACACTGCAATAGGCGAACGATTGATGGATCACTTTTGGCACCCTCTACAAACTCCTCCAGTGACAGCTTTCCATCAAGATTTGTGTCCATTTGCCGGAAAATTTTTTCCGTTCTCTTTTCTGGTGTTGATTCATCATCAGGCATCTTCATCACTGTCCCAACCATCTTGTAAATGGCCTGTATATAACAAATATCAAAGTAAATCAATCAATCAATGGACTGGTTGATCAATCAATCAACTAACAAAATTGTATTGAAGCAATCTGATCCAGCCAATAATCTGATCACTTACCACATACCACTCAAGCTCAGAAAGGTATCTGTAATCGAAAGTATATGCCGGCCGCAAAATAAACCGCCCTTGTCAAGATTGGTTGCAGGCTAATGAAAAGAGATCTGTCCAAAGGTCCAAGTGTACAAAAAGGTAACTATCACCCTACGTAACTTTCACAGTATATATACTATGTCATGTGTATCAGCCTTTCAACAGATGCATGTGAATCTGCATAAGTGGCTTTGTGAGAATGGCAGATGCCAAGGTCATGATCCAGTAGTACACCTTGCCCTTCAGCAACCAATGGTCACCACTCTACAGGATGCTGAGCACTCAGAAAAATACATGACCCTAATTTAACCTTTAAACAGATCTTAAGAGTGACAAAGTAATCACGTGATCTAATTTTGCAGAGAACCAAAGTGGCTAACCGTTACAATTTCCAGCATCTCGTCACGTGAAATAAATCCGTCACCATCAAGGTCGTACATGTTAAATGCCCACTTGAGCTTTTGTTCAAGTTTGCCACGAGATGTGACGCTCAGAGCAAAGATGAACTCTCGAAAGTCAATCACTCCGTCAGAGTTTGAGTCGAACGTACGAAAAACGTGCTCAGCAAATTTAGATGCATCGCCATATGGAAAGAAGTTACCATAAATTTTTTTAAATTCGTCCACCGAGAGCTGTCCAGAGGGACAGTCCTTTTGGAAACCTTTGTACCATTCATGGATCTCATCCTCAGAGAAGTGTGTATTCTTCTTCAGGTCCTCCATCTGCTCTGGCTTCAGCTTGCTATTTGGTTTGCCCATCGCGGAAGAAGACAGAATGTGCACTCGTGAAGCCAAGGATTCTCAGTTTATAGAGAAGGACAAGTGATCTGCAGACAAAGATATGCACACCTAAACTCAACAAACAAACACAAAATGTCTGGTCAATATTCTGCTAAGTGTAAAACATAAACAGTAATCCTAGGGCATAAACAGTGATCCTAGTGTGTAAGTACAACAAACCTTGGGTGTAGGTTGGGTAGGCTCACTGGTCAAGCAGCAAAATTGCAACTCACAGACTTGTTAAAGAAAACTTAAACTAGACTAAATAGTGTTATCTGCTTAAATTAAATATCCAAATAAAACAAAACTTTTCTTTATTGTGCATTGTTTCTTTCAAACAAAGGTGTCTAGTATATTACTGATCTAAATTAATTAGTGCTATACAAATTTATCCATGGCATTCCATATGTGCAGTCAGAAATCCATGGCATTAAAAGCGGAAAATTGAAACAATGAATATAAAGCATTCAATCAATTTATTTTAACCATTCGCATGCCACTGGTGCAAAAATGCAACATCGGAAAACTTTCCATGCGTGCCATGGGCACAAAATGGTGACAAAATCAGGGCACTTACTAAGTTATGGAAACAGTATTCACCATACTTAAACAAGTTGAGCATCAATTACGGCAATAAATAGGCTACAATTTTCCAACTGGTTATTTATATGCTTGTGGAACAGTTGCAGAGATATTAGACCTGAAATTTGGAGATCTGCTTTGTTTCACAAAATTGCATTTTATGACCGCAATAGTGAACGAAAACGAAATTAAGCATATAATTTTCAGTAATTCAGAGTTGGATGAAGTTAAATTTGAAGGATTTTATGCATTTATAACAGCAGAACCAACAGTACTGTAGGTACTGGTTGTACTAACATTTTACATAATTTGGCAACTGATAACGAAAGTGATGTCGGCAGACACTGCGTCACCTAGACTAGGGTCTGTGACAGCCTCCGATAGTTTAGGCTGTTTGAAAAATTTAAAGAGAAGGGTTGGCACACTCACTGATTTGATGAATCTCTCAGCATCTGATATATTTTTGTAGCTTTACTAAGAGAATCGCTGGCAGAGATCATCCCTGAAGCAAATCAGGATGCTAATATTTGTCTAGCAACATTATGCTTCGAGCGCTAAGCCAGTGACGTCCAGATGTAAACAAAATGGACATAGAACATGAATTTAGCACTTTCTTTCTGCTCTATGGCTTTGTAAATTTCCTCTGCGACAGTTACTGGATGACATAACTTTATCTGGAGAAGCCTTGTTTGAGATTTATCTTTGAGACTCACTATGCAAAAACCTAGGGATATCTATAAGTTTTCATGTTTGAGATTTATCTTCGAGATTTACCAAGCAAAAACTTTGGGATTGATGAAGTTTTCATCTAAATTGCAATGTCACTTCTTTGCTCTCTGCTCTTCCAAAACATAATCATTTCCAAAGTTAGACCACTCCAACCTAATATCAATGATCGTTGGAGATTTGCATACCACCGAGATGGTGAAATAAGTGTTCAAGCAAGCAATGGTGAATTCAAAAACAATGGTTTACCTGCCAAACCAGCCATGATAAAGACAGTTTAAACTCTAGTTTAAACTGTAACCTAATAATGACTGAAGAAACACCATATATTAGTAACATATATTAATTCAAAACATTGGCAGAATGTCACAAGACAAAATGAAAAAACACATCTGCCACAAATGAAAAACATACACCACATCATGACCCTTAACTTGTCATATCTAAAAAATATACGCATATACTAACAATTTAATGACATGGGCTTGTTAAAAATTCATTTCTAAACTAATTTAACATTTACAGTTAAACTCTATCTTCAGTAGTTGATGAGAAATAACGTTTTTACCCCTAACAGGTGAAATGGACTAAAACCCCCAAAAATATCTGCCACGGTACAAACATGGGCTAAAAATGCCTGACAAGCAAAGGGTTAAAATTGTTTCCTTTGCAAAACGAAATTTCAAATTAAACAGAATTTTCTGGCAGCCTTTTCAAGTCCAACGATACACCTTGTAGACTTGTTTTCATGACCATACCATATCTGATGCTTTTCTTAGCCCACAATGACAAGCAGATACATAGCTTCATAGACATGCACACAGTTGCAAAACACAATTTTGGTTTAATGTGGCTCTCACCATAATGTGCTACTTGATATGGATCCCAAAGCCATGCTATAGCAAGGTGTTGTGTATGTTGTTGTTCAATGGAAAAGGAATAAGTGCGAATGTGACCGACTTTAAAATTCATTTAGCGTGTAACTGTAAACCACCCTAGTGTCCATTCCAGGGCACTGTTTAGCAACAATTCTCACAGCCTGTCATTGCAGCACAGCTAAGCCTTAAGCTTAGAAGGATAATTAGAAGCTCAAATGAGGTTGGAGTACAACAGGTATGGATATATCAGTGAGTAATGCAAGTTAAGCAGTGCAGGCTAAGGCAGAACACTGTAATTGTAATTACAACAATTTATACAGCAACATCAGTAGCAAGCTGCTTCAAGGGTGTTTTACAATGTCAAATGTCGGCAAGGACAAGAGTCCAACAACAAATGATAAATGGATGAGGTACAAAATCAAATGCTGATACTAGAGTTACACAGGAAATGGAAAATTTTACTGTTAATAGATAATAGACTGGACCTCAAAAATCTCTTAAAAACAAAAACATATTGTATCTAATGTAAAATACCAATGTTTTTACCATTTTTCGTCACTATTTGCACAACATTTTCTTTCTATGTGAGGTGGGATTGTCAATAAGGATGTGTAAAGTTTTGGAGGATATCACTTTTCATGTGAACAAAATAATATAAAATCTGCCTTACTTAATTACGAGATAACCTCTTTGCTCGAAACCGGTCAGCAACTGATTCAAGTTGGTGATTTATGGACTTGAGCAAAACACCATTAGTCTGTACTATTAGTCCATTACTAAACCTGGTACTGAGACCTATTTCCGGTTGAATTAAGCACAACAGCTGACCTACAAATGGGCCTTTCCATACACATAGCAAGACTTGGTCAAATTAACTTTGCCAATTTGCACATATGAAATCGATCTGAATTTTGCAAAAGGTTGTAGAAAGCAAATGCGTTTCTGTTCATATTCCACTTCACAGATACTAAATAGGCAACAAGACATTTCAAACAGAAGCATGACTCAATGTAAATAACACACTCAACCTTAATGGCCTTTTCCAGTTACATCTGGGTGCTGCTTATTCTCAACAGACTAACAGTGAGGTAAAGGAGCAATTTTTTATCGGTAGAATTCATTCCATAGGCCAGTGGTCACCAACCTTTATTTAACCAAGGGCTGCCTTAACAAAATGTAAAGAAGTTGGGGTCACCATAATTTCTGGCACAAAAATTGCTTGACTGTAATTTTTTTTGTTACAAAATAGGATGGTGAATATTTCATACAAATATATTTAAGAAAGTTAAAAGGAAACACAGTCATCAATACAATTTTATTAATTTATCCACCAGTTAGTGAGAAATATGGCTCTGCTACTAAGCTGCTCTTGAAAATTATGTCCCATGTTGTGGTTGATAACTAGCTTGCAAGTTCTTAGGTGACTCAAGCAATTCTCTGTAGGTGGCATGTTTCTTAATTTGGATTTTAAAATGTTCATAGTTGAAAAGTCTGTTCACACAGTGTAAGCTGAATCAAAAAATGAAGCTATCATACAACAAACAGGAAAATTTTGTCTATCAGTCACCTTTCAGAAGTCACAGAACCTGTTTGAAATAGAATTGGTATAATTTGAAACGTGGCTTCAGTAGCTTAGCTCCAACCGAACGTTTCAAGAGGGCTTTTAAGCTTTCGAATATTTTGCTTATGCTTTAAAATCGGTAACCATTGTTATGCATCAATTCTCCACTAGTTTAGTCACCACCAGATCCTGTTAACAGTTTTTGAGCAGTACTTCTTAGACTTCAAAGAAAGGTTCTAAATAAAACAGTCTAGACACATGCAGTCACACAGACAGACAGCCTTCAATAATAAACACTGTGTCGGCAAAGCCTGGGAAAAAATAGGCAAGGACAGCCAACCAAGTTCAACAAAAGCCTTCTAACAGACACAGCAATTTATCTAGCAGTCATCAAAACAGGTGGTAAACTAATTTTACAACTGAATATCTCCGATGGAAAAAGAAACAGCCAAGAGAAGCTAAAAAACAAACACAAACATAACTACCGGTACACAAGAACATACATACAGAACAAACATAGATAACAACAATACTCACACATAAACATACGGGTATCTGTAAAAAGGCACACAGAGGAAGACATACAAAAGCACACACAAGAACACATTCGCACATACAGTATATGTACACATACAGGAACATTAACTGATGATGAAATCCACCAAGGCCAACAACAACGCTGAATCAAATCGGCCTGTGCCCAGTTGGTGGACCTCTTTCTAATTAAATTATGACCTGTTTATGTGGAGCCTGAAATAGTTATCATTCCTCCACCAGCTACACATCAGTAAGCTAGATATACAGACAAACAGAAATTCATACCCGCAGCAGACCAGATGAAACGAAGGCCATTTGCATGCTTCTGGGGGTGTGTGCGCTTGTGCATGCACATGCCCATATGTGCATGTGACAGTTTGCATACAGGATTGTGCCTACACTAGCTATGCTACATAGTAAGACAACAAAATACCACAGCTTGTAACTGAAAGCATTAGTTTAACGCTCGGAAGCATAAAAAACTCTCCCTGAATACCTAACATTATACAGTCATGTGTTTTTTATTTCAAAAAAGCCTCTCGAAGGCATTCTTCAGAAGTAATGTAATCGTAATAATAATCATAATCACACACTAGTAATGAGTTCAAATCAAAGTCTCTCAAATTATTCTAAATCAAAATAGAAAATCAAGATTTCATATTATTTCATTTGAAATACTACCTATAACTGGCATTGAGGAAAAGCAGGTTTAGAGATGAAAAGAAGTGGCACAACTAACATCCATATAATGAACAATGCAGAGAATGAACTCATGCGGCTTCTGATGGTAGAACCAATCCCAACATATGCTATGTAGAAGAGGTCTTGACACAATGAAAATAACTCCCACATCAGAAGAAGTATGCATCATTCTCTTTGCTCTTCTGTTTGGGCTGATCAGTTATCTTGCAACATTGCTGTCCAAGTATTATAAGTATTTACAGTGAAGACTCATGACCTGCTTACTCATGATCATTTTACGGATCCCCACACAACAGGTTTAACACAGGGTGCGTAAAAACAAGAGTACACAGTATGTACCAAATGCAGAGACATACAAACCTGCAGCAGATAATCAAAGAAGCGTACACAAAATCCATTAAAAACACAAGGTTGCCAGACTTTTTGTTCTTCCATTATTCATACATTTTCTTCTATACATGCATGTATATATACAAATTTACTGGTAATAGCTTTAGGATTATAGTAGGGCATAATTAAGTGTCCTGTTTACACCAAGGAAAATCGGACAATATAGCTTCAACTGGTCTTCCGAGGATAACTTATTTATTTTCTTGTAACCATCATCAAGTCGTTGCCAAGTCTCTAGACTGTGGAACAACCATGCCTGATCAAATAACGCAGAACTGCCCATGAAATCTCTGAAAAGGCTATTGCCTATTAGCCCTTCCATACCCAGAGGGCCTTACTGATTAAATCCGACACCCAGTCTTCTAAGAATCTGCAGATTCATACTGAAAAGAACACCTGCATAGTAAGGAAGAGGTTGTTTTTGTTAGTGAGAAATAGCGTCGTTTTACTGTCAGCAGCCAGCATGCTAAAGGATCTGCAAATCTTGCATTGCAAAATCTATCACTCAATTCTTATATCATATTAAGAAAAAACATTTAAATCAGTAGATGAAACAAAGTCAGTTCATATAATTTAGTGAAACATGCTTCAGAGATTTTATCCCAGTTCAGTCTGGCCTCTGAAAACATCATGCATTTGTTTTACATATTGAAAACTTTGTGATGATGCCTATGAGTCTGGGCTTGATACAAGACAAATATCCTTGCAGCTCACTGAAAGCAGTGAAAGACAGAACTTTGACATCTGGAAGCTTTATAATGAAAGTGTAAAAACATTTCACAAAAGCATCCAGAATTCAAAAATCAAAGCTCATTTTGTTTCAATTTCATGCCTATTTTTACTGTTCTTTTTTTAGTCACTCAGATTTTTACTGCACTTTTTCTCAGTTTCCAGAGTTTTGATGACTATTCATTTCCCAGATTTTATGTGAGCTGTTTAGTTTTCCACTTTTTCAGTTGACCCTTCATGGCTTTTTACCTTACCTCTTGCACGAGCTGTCACCAAAACCCCCAAACACCATCACATCACCCCTGTTCTCAAATCACTGCACTGGCTTAAAATACCAGAAAGAATAGAGTACAAAGTCTTATCCCTCACCTACAACACACTTCAGTCCTCCCAACCCTCCTATCTTCGTCAATTATTTACTATCCAACCACTCTGTTCAACCCGCTCCTCACCTGTCCTAACACTTCTTCGCCCTCCCGTCACCTCATCATTAAAATTTGGAAATCGCTCCATAGCCATAGCTGCCCCACCCCTTTGGAATAAACTCCCGCCAGAATTGCGACAGTTGTCTGGTCAATCATACGAACTCACCAACACTTCACCTCTTTCAGTTTCTGCTCAGGTCTTTCACTCAAGACTGAAAACACTTCTTTTCCAAAAATCTTATCCTGATTCTTCCTCTTCCCCTTATCTCTCTTCTCGCTTCAATTTCAAACAACATCCAACGTAGCCGTCCGACTGTCTGAATGCCTGACTCCTGGATCTTGACCTGGAACCGAACCCTTTTGCCTATCGATTTTGTTTTGACTGAGCACCTGTGAATAAGCTGGTTCCCGCAACTTAGCTTTGAGCACTGTAGAAATCTCGCTGTAGAAATCTCGAGATAATGATTACAATTACAAGTTTAGTGGGCAACCCTTGCCCTAACCATTCCACTACCCTAATAAAACGCCATGAAGTGGCCCATATTTGGAGCAGGCAAATCAGGAACAAGGGTTCAGCTGGGGACTGTGGCTAACTGGCCACCCCATACAGTAGCTACTGTTAAATACCTTATATTAATCAATCTGAAAAAATTACTCTAACTGGTCCTCATTGCATAGATCTACAATTATCACTGCTTCCAATGTATAATTACGTACATATAAAAGACAAAAATAACACTTGTTTACAAGCCTCTAAAGAATATCCTTGGAGGCAATATCTTAGAGTTTGAATAATGCACAGTCTATACTAAACCATAAATATGACCACAGCAAGCCAACATAATACAGTTTTTAACCACCCAACTTAACACTGGTACTCAATTATCACCGCAAAAGGACATAGGACTAAGCTGGCCCAGATGGCATGGCATTCTATGGATGATCACTCGTCTTGGTACTAACCGAATTACATGTCATGAATTTCACTGTGCTCGCCAGTTTCATGTCCACAGCACCAAAGTAGTACATGTTTACGTACTTAAAATGTCCTAAACGAGGTATGCCGTTTTGGGGAACCATATCAAGAACCGTTTTATAACGAGACTGTGCTGTAATCAGGTGTTTCCTAAAGCTGAACTAAATTGGGGACCGTGCAATGCCCAGACGGCATTTATATTACAACAAGGCTCCACACAAGTACTGTTAAACATAATCACCGTTAACGTACCTTTCAAGAGCAATGATCATATCAGTTCCAAAACTGCAAAGAATATCTGACATTTCTACGCATTCGATGCAACTCACTGCGCTACAGAAATTGGGACTGGATTTAAACCAGCAAGATTGACATCAGACACGAAATGTTTTTAATATGTCTACACCAGCGAACCCTAACATCAAGGCTTTTACCACGTTAAATTTTAACAGATAAAATAAAGGTTCTGTAAACAATTTACCTAAAAGTTTTTACAGCCGTTTTCACATCCAAAATCCTCAATGTTCAACACATTCCTAAGCAAAAGCACCACAGAACAGTTATCACCTACAGATTCGAGTCCATGACGTCATCTACAAATTAGCGACATCCAGCAGTTGACTGACTACGTTGTGCGTTTGATGCAGGTCCGTATGACAAATAATCTACTCCATATTTAAGCTAATTTCATTATCTAATTTCATTATTAGTAAGTAAGTAAGCTAACATTTATAGCGCGCTTAAACAAAACTAGTCTTGCACGAAAGCGCGTAACATATTAGAGTTCAGCTGATGGCAGACGTAGTCAGGAAGAGGCTAAATTGTCCAGATATTTTTCTAGCTAAAAGAGGTAATAGTTGTTCAAGAAAAAGTATGAGTAATTTACTTAGTTTATTCTAGATGAAGACTTTCTGGTTGGACTCAATCCTTGGTCGAAATCCTATCGTAATCGTAATCCGGGGATTTCTACGGTGCCCAACGAAATCTACGTCACTATTTTTTCTAAATATCGCGATATTGGAGTCGGTTCGGTTTTAACGTGTTTTTGCGTCAAGTGTATCGTCCGAATTTGCTGTTGTGCGATGTAGGTCTACGGTTTGCAAAACAGCGTGCATTGCTGTTTTCTGTAAAAAAAAATTCTGTTAAAATTTAGTGTATTTTGTGTTCAAATTAAATTAAGATGTCTATAGTTCTGTGCACGACGGCTGTTACGGAACGAAGTAACTTTATTGAAGTGTCACCCATATTATTGCAGTAGGCCTACAATATGGATGTCCAATATTTGCCCAACAAGTCTTTGGTTTAGTCGTCGTCCGGCAATTAGGCCTGTATATATTGCTATTGAAAAACATATATGAAATAATTGTGTCTAAGAGTCCGTAACCTAAGTGTACGCCACCACGCCTTCCGCTATTAAATTCCTGGGAAAGTCACGACAATCTGAGAAAGTAGGAAAGAAAAGCCTGGCATGGAAATTTATAAAATTTCACATAAAATTTATGCTAAGCCAATTTGCTGATGACTCAAAACATGAAATGGTTCTGATGACTAATTAAATAGGTCGTCAAAATATTTCGGATGCAGATTAGTTCTGACATTCTAATTACTCGTCTCCTCCGCTTTGCAAACTTCTGGATCTGCGGGCCAATCAGCAAGCAGCAGACTGTAATAATAGCCCATCTGATCTTAGTTATCACTTTATGAAGTGGTAGGCCTACCAAGCATAGGCTAAATGTGTACAATGTGTCAAATATCGAGCTTCCGAGATTTTCCACAAAATTATATATGTTCCTTCGTCAACTCTACATCGAAAAAGTGCGTTAAAAATCTCCTGAAATGCGGCTCTGCGCACTGGATTTAAGCAAGAGGCACTCGAAATATAGACATAATGCCCGCCAATCGGGGTTTTGCAGACCATGGCTCCGCGGGGTGCGCCGCCGTGCGAGATAGTGTAGCCTACTGGTTAGTCCCTAGCGCCCCCTAGTGAACTAAGCTAGAATCTGGTTAGCCACTAGCGCCCCTAGCGAACTCAGCTGTAAAATAAATACATTGACCGCATTCTGTCGGTAGAATGAACTGCACTTACTGTATGTAAGTAGTACATGGTACTCGTACTCGAGTAAAATTCTAATACGTCTACCAGTTTCAGATACTTACAAATTATAATTATTATACTTGCAACCCAAGTCCTTGTATATGCAGTCGTAGGCCTACGTGAGTAATTGCAAAGACAATTATAATTTTTATAGCGTTGTAAGTAATTTTTAATATTGAGTTTATATCTGTTTAAGCCAGTGTATTCAAGGATATGGTCCAGAAGGAACCGGTGATATTAAATTTCTGTCAATGTGCTATGGAGTTTCATGCAGTGTAAGGAAATTTGCTACCACTGCAATCTATCATGGAAGGTTCAGGCGATTCGTTTGTTCAGCTTGAGAGTACATCTAACTGTATTCTCGTCTTTAACATAAATGTTCCAGTACACGTACCTGCTAGTCAAGAACTCAAGTAGGCTACCTGCTATTCAAGTACTTATGCGTGCTACTCAGGTACTTGTACTCGCACGTGTACTTGCACTGCATTTGCCCGAGGAAGCCTATCGATCTGTCGCGAACGCTGTTTAGTAGAAATATGTCAGCAAGTAAGTAAACTGATCAAGTGACCCGTTTCGGCAAACAGGAACTTTTGTCGGAAAAGTCGACATTGGTCTAGAGGCGACTCTGTTCCAAGGCTCTCACTCAGCCAATCCTACCGCAACAGCGCGATCGAAATGCAGCCAACACATAAAAGCAACGACATGAAAGTTATGGAGGAAGTTGAAGGAAGACGCACAAGTTTGCAACTGTATTACTCTGTGCAAGGGTTAGTAACGCAGCGGAAGTTGTGGCCTCAAGTGCTACCTGCCGTCAAGATGCAGAAAGCAGATCACCGTGAATAGGGGCAATTTAACTTTTGACTTATTCAAATAAGTCAAACCGTTTTAACATTCCCTCATTTTTACCTTAGCGACAGTTACTTTACTTTCAAAGTTTACATTACGAAGTTGGATTTGAGCGTGTGCGTGTGTGACCACGTGCATAGGCTAAGAGCCTGTTGAGTACGTTGTATTTTCAGATGGCATGTAAGACCTATGTGTTGTAACCTACATAAATTTAATTATCTGACATCTGGATTCTGAAAAGAAAGAAGTTGTCGAACATAACATTGAGCATTATATGCTTTTGAATATATTTATTGATAACATAATAAATGAGACTGTTCAGAAGTGAAATTCATTAGAATTTCAAGCCAATTTTTAACGAATTTCGGCTGATTACACAGTTCCCTTGCGATGTCTCTGTCTCTGCCATGCACAAGCTAAGATTTCCGTTTCTGTTTGCCGCAGAGCGTTTCTCGGAAATCCCTTCGGAAATCTTTCGACGTGTGATTGTAAATGACTGGATTGACACAGGAGTTGAAGTAGGCCATCCAGTTTCCGAGTAAGTTGAGCATTTCGTGTGCACGGCCGGGTGGAGTTTTTCCGAAGTAGACGACGAGCAGATGTACGTGCATCGGAAGCCAGAGCACCGCGAACACGACAGCGACGAGCAGCAGAAGTCTACCAGCCAGTCTTACCCTCGTTGACGACTTTTCCGCCACGTAGAAGCCAGGCCTGTGTCGGTCGGAGATGTAGCGAAACATGGAGACGGAAAGACCTAGGACGATGACGAGAGGCAAGAGGTAGGCGAGAACGAAGAAGACGCCAAAGATTCGCTGGCCGGCTTCTAGGCTGTCGTGCTCACATCGCGTATATCCATCGACGTCATCTCTGACGCCGTATGACGTAAGTATCGGTGCGTTGACGGCGAACATGACGCACCAGATGGTTGCTATGGCGATGCTAGCGTTGCGCCGGGTTCGCAAGCGAGCCGTGCGCTTGCTGTGCACCAAGGTCATGTAGCGGACGACGGCGATGATGACAAGAGTGTAGACTGTCACATAGGAGGTTACGTTGACCAGGTAGTTGGACAGTTTGCATCCGAGTTCGCCAAATGGCCAGCGAAAGCTGACCAGCCGGAATACGGTGAAGGGCGGGAGAAGTACAAGGAATAATAGATCGGCGAACGCCAGGTTTAGAAGAAGAACGTTTCTGACCGATTTACATCTGGACCTTGAAAGAATTACATGGATGACGAGACCATTACCGACTGTTCCAAGAATGGATATGAGTCCGAAGAGAAACGGTACAACCACTCGATGCAACACTGCGTAGAATTCGTCCGTTTCGTGGCTCCGGTGAAGTCTTCCTTCTAGAACTACAGAGGATATGTTCAAGTGTTCCGCTAAGGACAAATTGGGATTCCATGAAGAAACATTCGGCGATGAAGCAAACCGAATGTTTTCGTCAACTTTCTGAAACTCGTCACTGATAATATCTTCCATTTCTATCCGACGAACAGTGACGAGACACAAACGATGCTCCTTTGAGTTGGATCAATGCTCTAGGCCAACTGTGAGCAATTAAATTCTTCAGTGTTGACACGGAAAACAGATCGAGTCTATCGATAGTAGTTTAAGAATTAACAGTCGGCCTATTGTACAGATAGGTCTAGCTGTTTCTAACAGTTGCTCAATTTGCTATAGCACAGCAGATTCCAAACAGGCAATCTTTAAGCCAAATATTGGATCAGTTCCTGAATGTCAGGTTCATAAAAGTCAGTGCGTATATAGCTGCAGTTGACTGCTTATTCGCTTACACGCGCCATGCTTTGGTGAAGACTACAGAACAGCTGCTCGTCGACTCGTTTATATAGCATACGTTGTTGCACGTGCTGAGACCTCATTTGATGGCTTCTCACCAGATGGCTCTCTCTATTTTTCTCTATATTTATATTTGATGTCGTCGTGAGATACGAACGGACGTTCACTTCGATCGGGAGGTTACTGAACGACGGATAACCCTGACGTCGTTGCCCAGGCCACCGCATTCAGCACACGACATGCAGCAAGATGCTTCACCGGCTCCTTTACTTGCAATTCGAATCATATCGCCTGGCGGATCCTGTCGGGATTATTAGAAGCGTTGTCTGTGACGCTTCAGACAAGCGGATTATCTCAAGATTAATTAATCCCAGACGGCTATTAATTATCCGGAATTTACGAGGAAAGGCAGCTGTTGCTGAATAAGAGTTCGGCATCCATAAAAGCCGTCTACAAGCTGAGCATGTTAAGCGTATATAATATGAAACTCTCCCTTGAAATCGTCGAAGTGGAAATTTGATAAAACTCTCTAAAATTACTCTGACTATCTAAGATCATATTGATACAAAAGTATTTTTTATTTTACTAATTTTAGATGTATTTGTGAGAATTTAAACTCAAACTGGTAAGACTTTTTGTAAAAATGTCATGAGGTAAATTAACTTTGCTTAAGCACATAATATAGCCCGTAACTATAGTACTTCGAATGATTCTGAAATATGCGTTCCGAAAATAGAAGAATAAATAACAATATCTTGTGAATTAGGAATTCAGAAGTTTGAGGAAAATACATTGTAAATTGGGCTTCAGGCTCTACTTTATAAGTGTGGAGATATTAGCAGCCAATTATTTCTATCACTTAAACTTTTTAATCTCATTGTGTTTTGGAATAATAAGCACTGAAGAAATTGTTTTGGCTATCAGTGTTTAGCAGTCTTCACTGCAGGGTTAGGCAATATGGACTTCGTGTCCATAAGATTTGTTGCTAAGCCAAACTTTTAAAAGCCATGTAAGCTTCATGCAGTATGACTCTTAAGTCTGCTTATGCCTGAGTATAGTCACGGGAACGTGTCTAATCCTTAATCAACAGAATTGGTGTATCGGTCAGAGGTAACAGTTACGTATACTATCAGAACACCTGTAAATAGAACTTAGATATCCAATGGAGAGAGAGTTTAAGTGTTTTATCTAAGTGATTATATTTCTATTTTCGTTGTCTGCTTTGTGCGAAATAATTATATGTATGAGAATTTCTATATAGGCCCTATATATATAGGGCACAAATGCCTGGGCCTTTGAATTCACTATAAATCCTTAAATAACTCAACGCCAATTTCACTGTGAACTGGCTATGTTGCTTTTAGCCATGATCATTCTAATGGATGAGTGAGATTGTAGGCTATATTATATCGTAAGCTACAGTATCCAAGAAAGGAAAAGATATGTGGCGTAGCTTAAGGGAATTTATGAACGCGTTGTTATGCCTTATAAAGCTTGACAGATGTCGAAGGATTATTATAATCTCTTTAGAATCTGATAAATCCGAATAAGACATGTACATGTATGAATCATTCCAGGGAAGGATCGCCAGGAGCGCTCGAGCGACTGATTTGTAAACACGCCTTGTTTCGCTAAATCAGGCGCTTCAAATATTATGAATATTATGAAGACAAAGAACCGCTAATATGATGACCACAATCAAGTCGATGATCTTCTGACCTAGTTAAAATTAGCCTACTAGGCCTCGGAGCCGGATTAGCCAGTATGCAAAATATGCAATTGGATGGGGCTTCCCGCTGACAGTGGGCCCCCTACTGGAGCCAGAATTTCTCTGCAGTAACAATAATACCGACGTAGAATTTGTTATATAGGCTATTTGTTCATGGAAACTAGTCATCAGTTTTCACTTAAAGTAAAAATTATCACCATCTTACAGAATTGAAAAAGTCAGCCATGCAACCAGTTGTTTTAACATACTTTCCTTATAGTCCAGGTCCAGGGAAACTCTGGGCCGCGGGCCAAATTTGGCCAGCGCTGTAATTTCAGTTGGTCCGCGGGTTGACTGGACTCTAAAATGCCTGCATTCGTCAGTGGACCGAATTAATTCTAGATTCCAGTGTTCGCTTACATTTTCAGAGCGTGAAGTTATTTATTTTTGCATATATCTCTTCAAATATTATACTAGAAATAGTTCCGGAAATCTAACAGTGACATAATGAAGTTCACGAAAGTGAAAATTGGAAGACGATGCCAGACATTTAAACCAAGAATGTACAGATACATTGTTTGCGAGGGAGAGTGCGAAGATTTCATTTCTGCAAGACGGTGCTAATTTTGCTAGACAAGGAGTCTATTAAATCAATCAGAAGAAGAAAGCTACATGAAAAGAATTATGAAGGCAGAAACCCATGGACACCGCAGTCGGGAAATACAGAGGAAGAGATGGAGGGATATGATCCAACAGGACCTCAAACTACTCAAATTAAAGGAGGACACTGGAAACAGAAACAAGTGGAGAGAAAGGATCCGTGTGGCTTATCCCTCTCCAGGAGGGATTAATTCCAGCTAGAAGGAGAGAGAGGGAGAGCGCATTAGTTAGTGTATTGTGCATTTATCTATACTTTATACAGCGCCTTTAAGTTAGATGCATTTATCGCTAGTCTAACTCTAAATGACTTTAGAGTTCGAGAAGAATGTCTGCTGCCGACTGATGTTGCAGAATTTGCGAAAGTCTCCGATGTACGACAGGCTGTCACGATACGAAGCAATCAGCCAACCAAACCCAAGGCCCGGCTAACATTGGAAGCCATATTAAATGTCGCTGGTTAGCATCGAGTTAAAGTTGTAGAAAGGAGGCGACGAGTAAACGAAATGCTCGCAAATCACGGTTATAATGCAGTTCAAATGTAGCCCCTATAAGGCTATTAGAGATATGCATGGAATAGACCTAAAATGTAGGCTGTATAAGGCTACTAGACATATGCATGGAATAAGCCTAGTCAAAGGCGTATTTACGGTTTAGAAAGATGGGGTAACAAATTCTTCCCCTCATTTCCCCTTTCCCCTAATAATTGTTATTCGTCTAATGCATTGAAGAATGCTATGCTCACACTAAACTTAGTGGGCCTTGTTTATTCACGGTAGAAAAAGTAGAGGATACGTTACCTCAGTCCAGCAACTGGCAGGTAGAGGTTCCCCGTATCCATGAAAATTACGCCTGTGCCTACAGTCAACAGGGCCTAGGTCAGCAATGGGAGTCTTTTAAGTGTCCCCCAAAAGCCGTCCAGAATAGAAAAACATGCCACATAGGGAGCTTGGCCAAAGAGTTAGCATGAATGCTCTAAATACATGCATTTCAGCCACCAGAAAGAACTAGAAAAGTAGGTTAATTTGGAGTCCTTATCCAGATATCTTACTTAATGCCTCTTCAAATGCCTAATCCAGTGTCTAATGGAAGTGCCTATTCGGATGCCTACGTGGACGCACAGCCACGAGACCACGAGTCTACCTGCATGCCTACTGACTGCCTGTCAGGCTGTCTAATCCAATGCTTATTGGAATGTCTACTCGAATGCCTATCATGAGACACAAATGCTAAATGCTTTCAGGCAAGAGCATTGACGCCGGCCCTCACACTCTAGCAGATAAACGCATACAGATGGCAATGCATTAGATAAAGCGTAGACATGCATCTGTATGCGGCACACATAAATCTTGATGTTTATAGAATAGGTCTACGCGTAGGCTCGCTAGGAACGTAGGCCCGGCCTGCAGAGGCCAAGTGCAGTCTCGAAGAAACAGCACAGGAACGATCGAGGATCAGAAGCACTTGGGAAACACCGACCGATCGACCGACTGCAGCCAAAAGGTTCGTCTTAATTGTATTTAAACCATTTTCTGTCACTTGAGCAAAAGATTTAATATCTCGTCTAATCTGGACACTTCTGTAGCGCCGTATTCGTAATGCATAATGTATCTTGCTTCTGAGAAAAACCGCAATCCAAGAGCTTAGTCCTTTAGTTAGTCCTTTAGGAAGAACCAGTCGAGGTCCGTGAGGACCTGAGACCGGAAGACAATCTGATATACCAGTACTTCAGCAGCAATACCTTCTAAGGACATATAAGGACTAAGCCATTTCCGTAGGCTCATTTCTGACTAGTAGGCCAACCGAGATAATAGGGTATAAAAACAATGAAACCAGTGACTTTGTATGTGACTCTGCTGTAGCAAGTTTATTTCTTTTCAACTTTGTGTCTCTGTCTGCCTCTACGTCTCTTTCTCCGCCCCTCTTTCTCTCTCTCTCTCTCTCTCTCTCTCTCTCTCTCTCTCTCTCTCTCTTCTTCTTCTTCTTTCATATGCAGCAGACATGCACTCTCCCTCTTTCACCCCCTCTCTCGCTTTCTCTTTCTTTGTCTCACTTTCTCTCTATCTCTAGGTACCAACTTTACCAAAACATCGAATATGAATAGTACTCTCGTGCATAATTATAATTTAATTTTCTCTTGTGGGCCGTTTCTTCATCCGTTTTATCCCATTGTCTTCCTTCGCTTCTCTATCGCAGCGCAAAGTATACACCACTTGCTATGGTTGCACATGTGCCGGGTCTGTATGTTAAATCATGCCTTGCTCATCTAAGCAGCAGACTATCGGCCGAGTTCAGGTACCGCGGATCTTTCCTAGGCTCATGGGCAAAGTAGCACACATGCGCCATGGGTATCCTAGCAGTCGCTGCTTGGAATCTTACAGCAGCCACATCAGCAACCAAAGTCCAGGAAAGCATCACTGGATGAACGCTAAATTTAGCCAGACCATCCCGCTGACGCTCTTGCCTTCCCTCTTTCTTTCTTTCCTCCGCTCCTCCCTTCCAGTCTGGAGATGTGAGTGAGTAGACGTTCCAGAATGCAGCCCCCCTTTCCTTCCTTCTACTCTGCTCTACCGTGAAAAGCGGCTCTTGCGAACATTGCTTATAAGGCTAAGAAGAAGTTTAGACGCCGGTGCTATATCTCTGCTAGGAGCAATCGTATAAACAGACATTTTAAGGTCACGACGGATACGGAAGTACTAGTCTTCTGCAGTTCGGAGGCACTCTGCCATTTCACAAAACTAAACGACGTTCGCGTTTAACGAATCAAAAAAGTTTAACCAGCTGGAGCTATAGCAATCGCGGTACATCTATCTTCAGTCGTGCTTTTTAATAGTTGGGCTATGATAATCATGAAATTAGAGCTACTTATGGCCTTCAGTTATCTAGGTATCTAGGATGAAAAACTAGGAATGAGATTAATCTCGAAAAACTACTCGAAATGCGTTCACATAATAATAAGAAGAAGAAGATTTATAGAGTGCGGTGGTAATCGTAATCTCGAGATTTCTACAGCGCCCAACGAAAGCTAAGTCGCGGGAGCCAGCTTATTCACAGGCCCTCAGTCAAAACAAAATCGATAGGCAAGATGGGTTCGGTTCCAGGAGTCAGTATCCAAGAGTCAGGCAGGCAGGCAGGCAGTCAGACGGCTACGGTGGGTGGTGTTTGGAGTTGGATCTGCAGGATAGATTAAAGGAAGAGGTCTATGCCGAAAAAGGGCGCTGTTCATGCACAGTTATTCGCTGATTGCACCCACATGCAGCGCGTCATCATATGCGTTGTAAAACAATGAATTAACAAATCAAAACGACACAGACATACCGGTATTAACATACACAGCTAGAATTTTGTTTGGACAGTTTCATTTTGATTTCTTGTAATTGTAATTTCAACCAACATATCTGTGTAGCGCCGTTTAGAGTCTCTTGTTCATTTTTAGTATAATTATTTTAGTAGTTTAGCATTTGTAGTATGATTATTCGTATGTGTGTATGCGGTTGTAATTCCAATGTTTACTGTTTTCTTAAAGTTCACTGACTTCGGCAATTCTGCTGTTGTTATTATTATTGCTGGCGCACGAAGTAGGCCTAACGTTTGTTATTGCTGCTAATTAATCATTAATTACTAGCGCATAGAGTATCCCTAATGTTTTGCTATTGTTGCTAGTTAATCTTGAAAATTTGCCAGTCTGTCGGTATTTACCAATGTCTAGTTACTCACTGCATTAATTTGAGGTTTATTATTAACGCATCTCACTGATTTTCTGATTTGATGCTTGCTATAAGCTTCTAATGATGCTAGTTTCGTAACTAAGTTCACATGAAATAAATTTGTAGAGAGACGTCCAAGATGGTGGTACTCAGAGTACACAGAAGAGCTACTTCCGTACCCGTCGGTGAGTACCTAGACGTAGACTACTTAATTATTAACCGGGTATACTGCGCATTTCTTTTAATTTTTATGCTCTAATTTTCTTTCACTAACGCAAATTGTACAGTAAAGCAATCTCTGCCATATCGCGGGATATGACAAATCCCAGGGAGGGTCGTAGTGGCCTCTCGTTTTCTTTATTTAGGTCCTTCAGTCGGCGATGGACGACTCCCAGAGTTCTAGACCTGGGGCCAGTGCACCGCCGTTGACCTCCTAGCTGATGCTGATATCAGGCTATACAACTTGATGACGGAGGCAACTGAGTGCAAAAATTTGCATAAAGTCCGCTCAGAAGTAGTTAATGTAATGGTTTACTATCCACTCCTAACTGATTTTTAGCACACTTAACCTATGCCGACCCTCGAAGGTAAGGAATCAATGGCACTGTTGTCTCAGCCTGTCTGATCGGTCGGTGTAGATTCGATGCTGTGTGCACTTGTTATCGGCACCAGAAAAACATCTTCAGGCAAGACAACGATTAGTAAGTAAGCAGGTGAAGCAGAGAGAAACAGGAGACGGTTTTCACATGTCTGTCACACACGCAGTCATGCACTAGATTGGCTAATACATGAGTCATGTCATTCTCTTCACAGTGCATCGCCTCTGGCTATCATCATCATCATCATCATCATCATCATCATCATCATCATCATCAACAACAACAACAACAACACCATCACCATCATCATCATCATCATCATTGTTATTAATATTATTGTTGTTGATGTTGTGTTAACTGGGGGTAATGTTCTGCAGGAGAACCAGGGGTTTCAGAGGACACGAACCTAGCAACGCAAAACAGTCTTCTTTTTTCGAGAGCTGCCATCGACAACACGGATGCCTTGTCGACGGCATCCAAGCGCAACGATCAACAGTTCCTACGAGACGTCAACAATTTGATCGTAAGCATCGCTGAAACATTTTAACATAGATACAAGTTTCATCGGAATACCTAACTAGCTGATTGTCGCAAAAGGCTTCGAGGGCTTCTGAGAAAACGCGCTATATAAATGTCCAGATGTATTGATTATGTGTAACTACGCATATTTGTAACGTTGCTTTATGGATTATCGATTTATATGGTTTTCCAGTTTTCGTTGTTTCCTCCTTTCTTTTGCCAGTCTGCGCCTGTGTGAGCCGTTGTTCAAGGGTCAGAGCTAGGATAAGAACTGCGGTTAGCATCAGGGTCAGGCTCAGGGTCATGTTTAAGGTAAGTAAGTTAGCTAGGATTAGGGTTTGGGTGGTCCTCTATAGGGTCTTGGTCACTGTTAAGGTCAGCGTCGTTTTTTGGATTAAGGTCAAAACTGGATTAAGAGCGCCACGTGTTTCTGTTTCCATGGTGATACAGCGACCTTGACATTGCAGGGAAACTCTTCGTTCATTCAGCCCTATGTGAAGACGATCAAGAGGACTCACCACGGCCACACCCTTGGTTCTCCACTGGGCACACGAAGGAGGTCGATCGCGGTCAGCTCGGTCCTTCATCCTCATGTGCCACTAGTCGACACCTCTGATGTGGACGTCGACTACGAGGTCCAGCTGCTCGCTCCCATCACCAACCGCATCTCGAGGTACGGGAGGGCGACGAGCGTACCGCCTCAGCCCGTGACCTTGACGTCTGTTCCGATCGTGACGAAGCCGACGGTGCTGTACAGCGACGATCTCGTCGGATACAACTACATCCCTCGACCGATCCTGGTGTCGGTTGATGCGGCTGATTATCATCAGACACCGTCCATCTATGAGCTCGGCTTACAGGTTGCTTGTTCAAGACATAATAACACTAGTATACTATATTATATGCATATGATGTAGGTACGTATGTATGCGTGCATGTATTTAAGTATGTATGTATGTATGTATGTATGTATGCACGTATGTATGTATGCATGTAAGCATGCGTGTATATATGTGTGTAGGCATGTGTGTATGAATGTGTGTATGTATTTATTTTATGACTGTTTAGAGGATCTTTCAAAGACCCTGTGTGTCTATGTAATGTAATTCAGTGTAATATGATGTTATGTAATGTCATTTAATATATTACAGTGTAATATGTCCACATGTAAATGTTAGACGCGTTGCTCGATGCCTCGAGTTTAAAAGCAGCTGTGAACTATAGAAGTGTGAACTGTGTTGGTCTATATTTGCGCCAGTATCTCTGGTGTTGCCTTGTCTATAAAGGAACAGTGTTATAACTAGTTTAGTCTCTATAGGTGTATTGATTGATTGATCGATCGATCGATCGACCGACCGACCGACCGACTGATTGATTGATTGATTAAACTGAAAATTTTATTGACATTAGAGCACCAATATACAAGAAAGTATAACTTCAAATACAAACAAGCCATAGCGTATTAATTTTGGCATTCATGTTCCAGGTTACATTACATAGTAATTTGTGATATATATATATATATATTCGAAATAGAAGCATTCATGCTGAACAGGTTGTGCACCTTTTGTAGAGCCAGCCAACAGTGACGTCCAGTTTTGTTCAGAAGTTCAACCCATCTGCTGATCTGGCTGTTCGTCAGGCCCATCGTCATCTGGATCGGATTGAGGTAGCACCCTTTAACAGATTAACAAACTCTTCGTCTTCGCATTTTTTATTATGCTATCCGTCCTGTTGTCTGCCTTTATTCTTAGTCATGTATCTGACTTCTGAACTGCCACCGGTCTATTAAGTAGGTTAATTAGGATAAATGCTTTTCAATGCATTGCCACAAATTTGGGCATTGTTGCCTGCGTTGAGGATCTTCCTATTTTCATGTTTGTTGAAATAAAATGGGTTGCGTACATAAATCATAAATTAGCTCCAACTGAGCAGTGTTGGGGAAGCGAACATACCATGATTCCATCTAATGCTAAACTAAAGCCTATTATAACAGTTTTGAACTTTTGATCCATCTAAAAGCATTTTATGGCTTATGTGATAGGGTATTTGAAATTATTCCAAGCAATGTAGCATCAACTAATTTAAATTAATATGAATTATTGCAAAAAATCACAGATGAAAGGGTGTACGAGAAAAAGGGTCGCAGTGGTTGCATCAGCAGGGTTTAAATCAGCAATTGATACCGGCTGTTAAACGTAAATCTCAGGTGTAATCTGATGCCAATATATTGCATTTCTGTAGCGGCAGTAGCCGCAGGTCAAGCAAGCAAGCTTCTTGTTCTCAGGCGCTCAATCTTAATGCAATCAAAGTTCGGGGATGACAGGCCTAGCTACGACGGGCTGTGGTGTGATTGGACTTCTCAGCGACGATGGCTCTGAGCAGAAAAGAAATCGTCTTAATTATACTTACCCCAGAAATGTTTTTTCCTGCCAGAAAAATTTCCTGGTATTACTTACGCAAATTCAATTAAGAGGCTTAACTCTATTTCAGCATTTTGCATTCTGTTTCTCAGCGAGAGCTGAAATCTTCGGGGGATACGTTGATTACTTCTCGTCCGACTTCGCCTCGGACCCTCGTCCTCACGGTAAAAGACGACACACATAGCACATGCATAGCGTTAACACTTAACGATGGAAGACAATACACGTTCATCTACATAATAACTATTATTACGTAGCGAAAGAAGACTTTTTACGACTTCATTGCGTTTCCTTGACATTTTAATTTTTTATTTATGTCATATAATCGAAGCATTTCTTGACTTAAATATAATGTAAAGTAACCATGCATTTATATAGCGCATATGAAATGCACACTAAAACACACACATGACCTGGAAACTCGTTAGTGTTGAAGTGACGTTAGTATTTCGACAGCGCCATATGGTCACGTGATTCACTGCGACCAGTCTAAAATAAGTCTAGATTTAGTCTGACTACGAGGTTCCAACGTTCACTCCTACCATCCATGTGTTTCTTTATTCTTTCATCTTTCCTTCTTTCTTTCTCTAGTTTACCTTTTTTCTTTCTTCTATTCATTTTTTTCTATTTCTTTACTGCTATTATTACGTAAATGAATATTATTGCTTTGTGAGATAAAATGCAGCGAAATACATTGTGTAGCGCCTTTTCTGTCCTTCACATTATAAAGTTATGAAATGGATACTGCCAGTAGAGAGACATTTCAAATGTAGTCAAACGCCATGTAGTCAAACGCCAAGTAATCAAACGCCATGTAGTCAAACGCCATGTAGTCAAACGCCAAGTAATCAAACGCCATGTAGTCAAACGCCAAGTAATCAAACGCCATGTGGTTAAAAGCCACGTAGTCAAATGCCACGTAGTTAAACGCCATGAGGCGTCTTAAAGAAGACGCTACTTGTGACAATGATACTGTCGCGTTCTAGTCATACAGAGATGGTCCTGGTTCAAGGCGCCGTAGCTGGTCCTACCACGGACCAAGATTTTCAACGGTCCGGACCCGATCTCCGAGTCCAGTGTCCGTTGCCGCTCCGGTTCGAAGGACGGTCCGTTCGACGTACACGAAGACAGGCACACCGGTCCTCAGCGAAGCCGAACTGTTCGAGTATCTACCGACTTCGAGTCTTCAGAGAAACGTAGGTCGATTAGAAGACGCTTGAAAAACTCATTTGGAAAATTATCTGATATAAAAACAAACCTAGTCGAATGACTTCTATGGCTTCGAAAGGCTCTCATGCACACAGCTTCAATCGATGGCGCGCCAGATTTAATAGCCATAAGTTTGATCGATTTTCATAGCGGATAGACAGACAGACATCTCAGAGAAACAGGCAGGCAGACAGTGCTACTGTAAGGTAGACAGGCGAAGGATAGACAGAAAGACAGACAGAAGACAGGAGGTTGGCATACGTCAAAAAGAATGGTCTTTGATCCATAATAAAACAAAAACAGATGAAATATTCTCAAGGTTTCTTGCCTTTGATGACTAGGCCGTCTATTTCTGCTTGACGAAACCATTACTACAGCGAATTCCCGGGGCTGAAAAGTTGAAAAAGAATATATCCGATCGGGTTTCTCTTCTGTATGGAGTAAGGGTGCACTAATGTAAACAACTCGCTCAGACAATCCTATTCAGTCCGACCAAACAAATCTAGACAGTGGACCACACGAAGTCTCTGGGCAATCGGATATTTTGTTATTCTGTGTGAGACAACCAGTAAAACTCCTTCTTAATTAAGCCATGCAGTAGCATTAGGCATATATTATTTTTACCAATAAACCTAATGGTGTCTTTTACAACAACTGCCACAATTCATGCCAGATAGAAGCTGATCTTTCGGGGGGGGGAGGCGATCCAAAAGAACCTGTGGCTAGCTGCAGGAAAATGAATGCGCCAATTTCTAATTTAATCTGATTATTAAATCTCATCAGATCTTTTGATCTCATCTAGCCTGATATGGTATGTTATGAAATTGATGGTGCGCCATCGGTTGATGCCTTGTGCATTAGATACCGGCGCATTAGAAGTTCCTAATTATTATTTTATTATTATTATGATCTGATATATTTGATACTTTCAAATCCATAGCAACGTCATTATCGGGTCTTTGTACACTACCATAAATTCATATTTTGGTTAAAACTACTACCAATAAACACAGGTGACCGAGTTAATAAAGTTATCTAAACCGTCATTTGATCATCTATGAAGTCATGCACTTATTTGACGTCATTACGTTTATTGACGTCATTGCAGTTATTTGACATCATCACGCTTATTGACGTCATTGAAGTCATTGATGTCATTACATTTATTGACGTCATTGCAGTTATTGACCAATTAATCTGTTTTCTGTTAAAAGATCGAGACGGACCTGTTGCTTGCTGCTACTGAACTGGATACTTACCCGACTCATGTCTACCGCACGAAGCCCTACGTTCCTCTTTCTTACTCATCCTCGGCCATCTCCCTCCCCACACTGCCCCATGTTCCCTCTGAATTCCTACGGGAGCTCCAGTGGATCAAGCCTACTCCATCAGCGGACAAAGTTATTCGCTCCGACTTCCGCCTGAACGGACCCGACAGCTACGTGTACGTATTTTCAACATCGCGCTATATAAATGACCGATTATCATAGGTAGCGACATTGTCACGATGAATAGGTTGACTGCATTGATTATGAAAACAAAGTAAATATTGACAAGTTTAAGATCAAGCTGACGTTGTTTCAAACGATGATTGATTGTACTTAGGGCAGTCTTTGTCGTCTTATGGTTTCGTCAGCTCCCAACAAGTTTACTCGTGTGTACCAGTTGAGGCAGGTGTGGTCAGGTTCCAAGTCTAGATGCGAAGTTAACGCAGGTAGACAGAGATAAGAACGAGGTGATAATCACGAGGATGCTGATGACGACATTGATTATGTGATGACGGTCAGATAATAACCACAAAGAATTAGAAATCGCGATAACAATGATGGTATGATGACGTATGATATGAGACTCAGTCAGATATAAAGACGACTTTGCTGAGCATTCGGATTGTTTGTGTGAACCTCTTAGGTTGCCGAGTGGCGTCTTGGCAAGCAGCGTTCTCAAGAAGGTCAGCACTGGAACTCATGCACCGGTTGTCATCCACCGCGTCTCTCCGGACTTTCACACCCTATCACTACACGCCCTCAGTCCACGTGCGGTTATTACCACCCCATCGACCCACACGGTCTTCACCCATGTCCCTGTGAAACCGCCGATTGTGCCGATAAAAGTTGCGCCACTACCGCCAGCTGCGCCCACCCCACCTGGACTTCCGGTAAGCCAACACTACTGACTATAGCAGATACTTTACACTTAGATGTTATAACACATTCACTTGAGAAAGATAAGAAATCATTATTTTACATTACACGCCTCTTTCAACAACAGCTCTGCAAGAGTTGAATGGCAACGGGACAAACTTTACCATTCTTATGAGTTTTATGGCTGGAATGGCAAATCGTAACCGGATATCGCACTCAGATAAAGAAAAAAATGCATTTATGTAGGGCTACTATATAGAGTGATCATTCGATGGCGCCGGCAATCCGCATTGTGCATGGCTTGGGCTCAAGTCTGTCGATGACAGAAGCCTCGAACTTCCGCATTCTGCATTACGACAGGAGTAGGCCTACATTACGCTACACTCGATTCAGTTTTAAAAAGCGCAATATAAGTGGCAAATATAAATTTCTAGTACATCAAATTACAGACCCAATACTTTCATACTGTTCTAGGCTTACGTTCTTTCAACCAGTATCAGCGTTTGATTCTATTTCAGGCATCCATTAATTTATGAAGAATCAATATGCAAACTAATGCTAATATAATGTAGCATCGTTGCCTGAACTACAAAATAGACCATTATTTCGTATCTCGTACGTCATTTGGGGTCATATAGTGTGCTATAAATGAAAGCAATGCCTCAAGAGGACTTTGTTCTGCTTCTTTCAGCATGTTACGAGACCAAAAGTGTCCGAAACTCGCAGGAAAGTTCGCGACGTTCTGTGCAAAGTCAAAGGCGATCCACATTATTTTGACGACTAAGGTAACATATCAACCCATAAGGTAACATTTCAACCCATAAGGTAACATTTCAACCCATAAGGTAATATCAACCCATAAGGTAACATATCAACCCCTAAGGTAATATTTCAACCCATAAAGTAATATTTCAACCCATAAGGTACCATAAAAGCAACAGCCTATTATTTTGTCACTTGGCGAATATAATACAAATATATATTTGTGTATATTTTGTGCTTGTAGAAGTCATTTGCATAAGGTTAACACTTAACGATCTCGTCGCCAATACACTGTCAAGAAGTAGACCGATGTATAAAGCCTTTAAGACAAAATAGGAAACAGGGACTCAATGCAAGAGTTTTCCTGATATCTTACTATTGAACGAACTTGACGTCTATGCTTCTCTTGACAAAAGTTCTTAAAAGGTGTCCTAACAGGGCGATTTTCGTGACGATTATCGTATGCACTGGAATTAAAGACGAAATGAATTAAGATCTACAGTAGTATCTAGTCTGACATGGTCTTCAACGTCAACTTTGCGTTATTATATAGCGGCAGACAGAACCCTCCCATAGCCATCTTAAAGCGTTGTCTTTGACGTATCGAGAATTATCCTTTGGCAACCGGTGCCGTGGCCATCTACCGAGCTAATGTGCCCTTTGTTTGCACCGAAGGCAGAAAAACCAAAATATCACAACCATGCTATTTACAGAATGAGCTGATGGACTAAAGCTCAAAATTTTGACTCAGCTCCAAACAAGATTTCACCTTATACAATTAGATACCTGTACACAAACCTGAACCTGGCAAGAACAATTCACCAAAAGTTGCAAGTTGCACTCATTTTAAACTTACGCAGTAATTTCCGAAAGTCTTTTTCACTAATTTCTTACAATAAATTGCAGTAAAAAACCACGCCACTTTTATCGTTAGTGACCAGAGTTGTTTGCGCACACGTGCCTCTTCACCAGGCATTGTAATTTGGTGCAGGCGTAAGCTGGGAAGTAAACGGTAAGTCCTGCAATGCACTGGCCCCGCGCTAGGACCGACCTTGGAGTTCGTCCACTGCCAGCTCAAAGGCCTAAGAAAACGAAATAAGCGCCTCCCCTATTTAAGGAACATAGGGAGCTTTACTTCATTTTCTTCATTTGCAGACGCAGACGTTCTCTGGATCGCTGGTTCCCTGTTGACAGAAGGCGTTCCATGATCCGCTCATCCAGTCTTTACGGCTTCGGTTACTTCTTGCGCATCATCCTCATCCCGCAACTTCCTTATATTGGAAAATCTACTTTCGACAAGACCTCAGCTATTTTACTGAACTACGTTACTCGTTAATTCATGAATATTCAGAAATACTCATGAATATTTGCGAGGGCCTAGATTGTGAACGGTCTCATTACATATGGCCTAATAAAAATATAATAATAATAATAATAGTAATAATAATAATAATAATAGCGCAGCAGTAACTTTGCACTGACTACAAAGTCTTTGATGACACGCTACAGAAGCCCCTATTGATGGCCCACTTAATTACATGAAACTCGATCTAAGAACTGAGTAAATGACAACAACAATTATATTTAACGAGTTTTTAAACTGCATTTAATTTATTTTGTTGCTATCCACAAGTGGGCTTATATTTATTTCGTTTCTTCCTAAGATGGGCGCTATAGAAGTCCTAATTATATTACTTTACATTCACTGTGCTTGTAGTAATCGCCTGAAGGAACATTGTTTGTAGTAATAGGCTTTAAAAAGCTTAGATTAAATCTCGTCTTTGACTTGTTTAAGTAGCATAGCACAACTCGGGGAAATCACTGGTTTGTATTGTTGCATTTTATCATATTAGTGAAGATGCTATCGAAACTACACCACACAATCACCACACCACGTAAGACCAATGTCTAGGCCTTGTGCATGATTATCATAGATAATCCTAATAATGGAACGATAATTGCTATCTTGGTTCTACGGGTGTGTGAGTGCCAAAATTATGCATAATGGGCTTATAAATGACTCCTAATTGCGGCTAGGCGTTGGTGCGCTATCGATTGATGCCTTGTGCATTAAATACCCGCGCGACAGAAGTTATTAATTAACAATGGATGAGACTGGTAGAGATTTCTGGTTTCTTTTCAAAACTCTAGGAGTCTGCATTTGATTGCGAGAAGCGAGAGAGTGATAGGCCTACCTTTGTTTGAGATAAAATCTCTCACCAATTGACGCTTAGACATAATATTAAGCTTATAGCCTATATTATATGCACAGAAAGAGAGACGGAAAAGACATCGGGTGAAACCGACAAATATAGACAATAGCAGACAGACAGACAAAGACATATCATGCAGCAAGGTACCATCACTTAAATACATTCAATTCACCCTGTTAGTCTAATCAGTTCTCCCGATCGATGATCTGATTCATTTGGCTTATGCGGGCGAATAATCTTCTGGGAGTCAAATCAGTTACTGTGAGCTGCGTATTGATCCACTACAGCATCTGCGGTCATCATCGTCATCATCTTAAACATTATTTTGTTCTTCATCAAAGTCTTTTAATTGCCTTCCTAATCGTCATAATATTCGTTGTCATCTTCGTCATTAGCTTCGTAATGATTATATCAGCCAATCGTTATAAGCTTATTCACTGTCATCATAACTGTAGAAAAGATATACTGTATACACAATATAGTAGAAAAGATATCATGTAGCGCCAATGATCTTGGCAGTGGATTCCAGCAGACTGAGCAAACAAGAACATCGAAATGGTGAAAGACCTTCGTTTACCATCGTCCGATGCAACACTCGGTAACTCGTTAAACCATTCGGCCAATCGTTAAGGAACTGGGTCAGCGGAATGGTTCCCACTGGACGCAGACTATTCCGCGATGAAGCTTATCCATTCAGTTTTGATGAGTAAAAATACATCCATCGCGAAAATCTTCACTGCACCGATCGACTTCAACGTCTGTCGTATGACCCGCAGATATTCGCAGGTCAGGGCTGGTAACGTGATGTTGCCGATGGATTTTCAACTGGTCGCTGGCCAAGCTGTGCGGCCGCTGGCTTCTGTCCGGCAGAGAGCAATAAGTTATAGGAGGGGGCGCTTCATTTGGCCAGCCACCGTCAGAGCCTCAGTCTAACCGACCGGTCTCTGTGATCGCGTGCCTCTGGTGACTGTTACAACTGTCGGACGTATGGTATGCTCGGCACTCGATACTCGTCTATGCAATTAGCCGCTTGCAGGCAGAACATATGTTGAAAATTTTCTAAACTGCAAAGGATTCAGTGGACGGTATAGCCTACTCTGGACGTTAGCTTTAGTTACTATTAATAACTATTACTATTACTATTAAGATTATTAACGATTAGTGTGATGCTCTATCTGAATGAAACTAGAGTTTTAGTATGTATAATTTGTTTTGTACTGATGCAAATGAAGGCAATTTCATCAAACCATCTGCCAGACATGATATGGCCTTTTGACTCAGTCTCGATTGACGCCTCATTGATTGGCGCTACATAATATTCCAGACATAGAACATAAGATGCAGTGTTTGTTTGAAGCTGTCTCCTCGTGGAGTAAGTAATCGGACCGAAATAGTTGGCGAAAGTATTTCCGGTCTGATGTCATCCGGTCTGTAGTCATCACCGGGTCTCCTTTCGTCCATCTTGCTTCAGGAGTCTTTCAACGATTTGACTGCTCCTGAGTCAGCAAGTGTCCAAATTTTCTTCACTCAAGTATGTTTACCACCGATTAAGTAAGAAGATCGAAACGGCTGGGGTCGATGGAAGTTCAAGTTTATCACTGGAAGAAACGCTACACGATTGGGTTGATCCCAAGTTCCACATGCCAAGTAGACAGAAGGTTATATTATTTCTGGAACAGTAATGAGCGATGATGTACTAAATCGCATCGTTATGAATGATATTGCTGCTGCCAACGCGCTCAAGGTGACCTAACTATTACTTGGCTGTAGTAGCAGAGCAAGTCAGTCGGTCACTCAGTCGGTCGGTCACTCAGTCGGTCGGTCACTCAGTCGGTCAGTCGGTCAGTCAGTCAGTCAGCCGGTCAGTCAGTCAGTCAGTCAGTCAGTCAGTCAGTCGGTCAGTCAGTCAGTAGTCGGTCAGTCAGTCAGTCAGTCGGTCAGTCAGTCGGTCAGTCGGTCAGTCGGTCAGTCGGTCAGTCAGTCGGTCAGTCGGTCAGTCGGTCAGTCGGTCAGTCGGTCAGTCAGTCAGTCAGCCAGTCAGTCAGTCAGTTGGTCAGTCAGTCGGTCAGTCAGTCAGCCAGTCAGTAGTCGGTCAGTCAGTCAGTCAGTCAGTCATCTCTCTGGCTAAATGCCTATCTGCCTGCCTGTGTGTTGATCTGCCTGGCTTCTAAGTTTATCTATTTGTATTAATTAACACACGTAGAATATTTATAGCCGGAAATAAGTGTACCATGTAGGATGTTATCATAAGGATAATTAATTCGTCAGCGCTAACTGCAGACTGCTTGTGTGTATTCCAAATTACAGTCTTATCTTCAATACACAATAACGACTTTCTGTTTCCGTAACCGTATTTGGCCTACGTTATGCTCTGTTACGATATCATCGATAACTCTAAATGAGTTGCACAGAAACTCGTCTTGTTACTGTTTCCATTTTATTAGTAAACGTGAACTTGATTCCTTTCTGTAAATTGTAAGCTTAAGAATTCAAAGGTTATAGAAAGACTTGCTAACATAGCAAGAGTCTAAAAATACTCAAAATCTATACATTGATAAGAAGTTTAACTTGCGCATAGTTGTGGCACTTGACCATTCATTCGGTGTAGCCCTATGGTAGACTAAATACAGAGTATAGTCATTCGAAATGTATATTTTATGCATGCACAATTTACACTGCTTTTTATTATGATTATTTGTAATATGCAATACAGCAAAATTATACCGAACTGTTAATTATAATCTGATTCTCATCAGTCGCATCTAACAGATTCGATCAACATAGATGGAATGCATGGGCGCCAGCACAACTGCCCTCACTTGGAATTCACATGTGAATATTTCTGTCCGGCATCAGGCTCAAAAGATGGGTCGTACTTTTTCCTGCTTGAACCTCCTCCATAAATTTCTGTAGGCACCCATGATCGAATGCAAAAAGCAACAAATATGAAGCAAGATTGAAGAAATTTTTTCTAACTGGGTCAGCAGTTGTCCGAATGTTGGTTAAAACCGCCATAGGAGCTAATTTCCGACAACAGGACTTCACAACGAAGACGCCTTCTGGCCAGTTCAGCTTTCGATATCAAAGTTTACGATAGATTTGACAGAAGCAAAAGACCAGAAAAACGGCTGGATGTGCGCCAGCGCTCATATGCCGAGGCTAGAAGTCAGTAGTAGTTATAGGTCTGTCGACTGTAGGCCTACTACACGCATTGTATGGCTGTGTCACAAGATGGCTGTCTTGCATGGTCCTCGTCCGTTTCATAGAATACGAGTCCTATTAAAGGTGCTCGAAGATAGATTGTTCTTAAAAATTAACGTTTTATGTATGTACAATAAGTATGTTTGTAGTTTTGTTGTAATGAAGTAGGTATGCATGTATGTATGTATGTATGTATGTATGTATGTATGTATGTATGCATGCATGCATCCATGTATGTATGTATGTATGTATGTATATATGTATGTATGTATGTGTGGGCGTGTATGTATGCAAAACTGGCTACTGCAATGGTGGGCCTATGTCAGAGTTGTTTGTCTGCTTGTAACCGGACATTTAACTCAAAAAAGCGCCGTACTGTTGAGCCTTTCCTCAATGTCCTACTAAAATGCTTTGGTTTTGATTCGTAGCGCTTGATCTAATGGCCTAATGCACCAGGCATATGTTGCATTCATATGGATTTGCGCGAAGGGAACTATTTTGATTCACCGGTTTCATACATATTCTTGCACAACAATCCATCTGATCCTGCTGAAATAAACAGGAAATGTGCAGGGACCTAATGCATTTTTCTCCTTAATGATCTAGCAAAGGTCTTCGGCCTCATTGCACCCCATCCGCTAACGACCTCTGACCCCCACATAACCCCACAAGGCAGCAGTTAATGCTGCGCAATACGGTGACACGCATGAAATGCGCATTTAAATGGCTGCTGCCTCTGCCAAAGCGATCATGCATGTCATGCATCGGTCATGCCACATTGCATTCAACGGATGTCTCTCAGAGGCGACCGCCATATATTTATGCGCATTCCATGATTACGATATAAAATTTTTATGTTATATATGCATACGTTTAAGATTACGATAAATATTTATGCATTTGTACGTATATAATATTATGATTGTTATGATTTTAGGACACACGAACTGTGCTGCGTATAACAAAGTATGTTAGAGAGAAATTGCAGGCTGGAGTTGATGATTCTGCAGATAATTTGAAGAAACTGAATCTGGAAGATGGCTAATAAAGATCAAGCATGGAGCAGGAAGAACGACGAATCAATTGCAGACTTTAAGCCGACTGGAGTAGCTGTGTCAGACTCTTTGTAATACAAATACGCAATATAGGGTATTATAATCACAGCTGCTTATTCGCAGTATACCAATCTGCGTTTATATCTCAGCTTTACAGAATTATTCCTTAAATAATCCTATTCATACATGTCTATAATAATGCAAGTATACAAGTTACATGTGAATTTGTTTCCGATATGTAATGTATTTTTTAGTAAATATAGGCTTAATTTGATGTTATGTGATGTAATGAAGCGTTATTCCCCTGAAACTCCATAGAATTCTCTTCGTTGCTAGGTATTCGTGAATTTATATTCCATTTTAATTTCACATAATATTTCACTTCTATCGTATTTATATAGAATAATAAATATTGCCTATGGGACTAAAGGACTAATAAAGAATTTTTCTTCCTCATATGCATATATAGATCTATGTGTTTTAATATGGACTTTCATGTAAAATTAATATGGAATAGCAATATTGAATATCTGATTGAGTAAGCCTATATGCATCACCAGCTATATATTTATAAATATGCAAACAGATTGAGCAGAGTTGTGGAGATGAGTTGAGATGAGGATGCATGCGTCGTTTTCATCATCAGCAGCTGAGCGGAGGCAGTTGGCTAGATCTTGTCGCCGGCAAATGGTTGGCTAAAGATGATCCAGTAGACGACGTTGAAGACGAAGAAGACAATAGGAAAGAACTTTCGAGAGAACTTGTCGACCTGTCTCGCTTGTCTTTTCCCGTCGGCGTCAGTAGGGGCCTGGCCATCGACAGGGGTTCCCTTTTTTACAAGTACACGACCATGAAACAGGTTATTTGGCGTCGCCAAGCAGACATACGACAGCAAGTAACAGAACATCATGACAACAATAAAGGAGAAAACGCTAAAGATGTGAAGTAACGAAAAAATTCTGAAGTAAGAAAAAGAGGTTATTAGGCCCATAGAAGAGGGCATTAGAAGAAGAATGCGAAGACGAAGAATGCGAAGAAGACTGTGAAGAAGACTGCGACGAAGAAGAAGAAGAAGAAGAAGAAGAAGAAGAAGAAGAAGATGATGATGATGATGATGATGATGATGATGAAGAGAAAGAAGAGAAGAAGAGCTGTTTCTTAAGATAACCTCAAGAGGCAGCCCTGCATATGAAGTGCTAACAACTTCATTTTTCTTAGTTTCGTCATATGATGGTGAGTGGCCAGTCCTCTCTCATCGCATGATTCTTCCACCGACAGTGATTTGATTTGAATGATTGACTCTTTTTATTGATCCCAAATTCAACATATCAGGTCACACATAAAACGTACAGTTTGCCAGGATACAAAAGGCAAAACCAGAAGGGACCAGGGTCCCGCTTAAATAGGGTCGCCTATATATTAACGTCGATAATGTCATGTCAGGTCCATAGAATTGTCGACAGTGTACTCATATTAGAGCTGAGTTTATCAGTGGATGCAATTCCAACAGAAATCTCAAAACATCTTTTTACATGGCGGGGTTTTGAACCCCAGACACCTAGGTTGACGGTCCAGCAAACTAACCGCTGAACTATCTCGCACGTCTGATAGGAAGCTATATAGATATTTGGATATCAGTCATTATTGTTATCGTTATCAGTATCATCATGGTCACTTCCACCGTCATGTTCACCTGTATCCTTATCTTTAATGCGCATGTCTGCCTGATATGAAATTAAAATAATGAGCCCCCAAGTAGGCTAGACCACGGTGAAAACAAATGATGTGGAATGAGCAGATTCTTCTAATGTGGCATAAAATGTCTTAAAATGACTTAAACTATTAAATGTGACCCAGAAAGACTTACCCTAATGCAGCTGAGTAAAGTTGAACGTCTCGGAGCTCTTTCCATCTATGATAGAAAAAGTTTCATTAAAGAAAATCCTTCCACATTCGGGGCCTATAGGCCTGTATGCGCACCTATTGAGACCTGGCATACTCATTCGATCCTATAGATGACTGAAACAGGCACACAAGCGCCTATGGACCTGACATGACGTTAAAATAATGAGCCTAAGTAGGCAACAAATTAAACCCAATATTTCCAGAAGCTCAAGGTAAGATAGTTCGTGTGAATTCGATGACAAGAATGAGCCTTGGTGACAACTCTGATAGACAAAGTTGTTCAGCGAAGACTCCGATAGTTTGGTTATGTGGTGGAACAGCAACTGACCGAATTCCACACAATGCATTTCATGCAAGATGCGAAGGAAAGAGAAGCAGAGGAAGCCTACGACTAAGCAGGACTGAACAAGAGAACAACACTAAATTTGACAAATGACCGAAAGAGTGGAGATCATTTATTCGCACCCATCGCCGTCAAATGGCTGCGTCAGGAACTGATGACAACGACGACGACGATGATGATGATGATGATGCATACATGTCAACCATGCATACCTACTGACAGTACTCTCTCATATGCATGCATAACTTACCCGTTGACGGGACATTGCCGCTTCGACACCAGCCGACCTCTTGGTCGCCGGGATACCAGCCCTGGGCGACTTTCCGCTGGCTGGCCCAGCGCCTGCCGATGGAGGTCGTGCTTGCCTCCGGGCGAGTACGTTGACGACGGCGTACTCGATGAGAGAGACGAATACGAAGACGAGGCAGACGATCATCCAGACGTCAATGGCCTTGATGTAGGAGACCCTCGGCAGGGTTGACCTGGCACCGCTGCTCATCGTCGTCGTCGTCAGGACCGTCAGGAGTCCGATGGAGACGCGGGCAGGAGAGGCGTCGACGTTGATCCAGAACGAGACCCATGACAGGATGACTATCAGCACACTTGGCACGTAGACCTGGATCAGGAAGTACCCGATGTCCCGCTTCAGCTTAAAACGAACCTCCCAACACGGATATGCTCCTGTAAAGTAAGGTAGACTAGGTATGGACATAAGTATGCTCCTGTAAAGTAGGATAGACTGCCTAGTTTATTAGAACTTTGTGTACGCTTTTGTAAATTAAGGTATTATTACAACATCTCCTGGGTATATGCTACTATTAAGCAATGTAGAGTCTGTTGTTTGTTACAATTGCAAAGGATGTGCGTGTATGAGGTAAGGTAGACGTCTCTTCGTTATTACAACTGTCAATTGTAGTATCCTTGCAGACTGCGCAAACAAATATTTAGACTCTTTTCTTGGTGATTTTGCGTGACCGAGTTCGAAGAAAAGAGAGCAGACTAACATCAACCTTTTTCGTTGCAAAAATTGTATGCACGCAAATTAGTAGGTTGATTGGCGTTGTCGATAAGGCTCAGGCAGATGCAGCAACGATGAGCCTGGTTAGTAACTTAACACTTGTACGGGTAGCATTCTCTGTGGAGTAGCATTCGCCTACGATTCCTCGCTCAGTCGGTGAACATAGGGCGTGTTAGCAAATGCTTTACTTACTTACTTAATACCTAAGGACACCTGGTGCTCATCCTTTTGCTGTCGGTAAATGGGTACCAGCACAAGCTGGGAGGTTAAAAAGGTATCCTGCTGTTGGATTTCTGTGGTCATCTTCACTAACCAATGGACTACTGCACTGCTCCAATGTGCCTTGCGGGTTAGGAAGACAAAATTTTGTGATTTGGCCATACCATCTTTGGAGAATCCATGCTTGTGTGGACCAATAATTATATATAATCTGTCTAAAACGCAGTAAACTAAACGGGAAGCTCGTGTGCTACATCCACCCACCCACCCACCCCCCGTCCCGAACGAGCTACCCCCCCTTGAAACACCGAAAGAAATTTCGTTTCTCGGAGGACAAAGACTCACCTGTCGTATAGTTCTGCGAACAATCGATGAGTATCTTATCGACGAGAGAGAACTGCGGCAGCTGAAGTTTTGGATTGATATCTATGGGGTTATCAAGGGACCCGAAATACATTGTGTCCATCGTGTAGCCAACTGCATACAAGACAAGTCAACACTGCCTTACTACAGAACAATCTTAAAACAACGAACTGATGTTTAAGCAGATAAGAATTTGAATGCAACGAGAGTTACGTTCTGTAGAAACGAACTGAACTGGCGGTAGATAGTTAGATAGATAAAGCACCAACATAGTCTGCATTTTATTTTAAAATGGGTAGCCCTTCTGAAAAAGAATTAGATTCTAGGCTTGTAGAAGTTGGTCTGGTAAATTTTTGAAAAACATTGGTTAGTTGCCCTGGTAAGGTGCCCCGGCACCTAAGGACTGGCAGTGACAGTGATGAGGGTGAAGGTGGTATGGTAGTTGCGGTGGATGAGGTACTCAAGAAAGCGCTGATGGTAAAATCGACCGATAGATAGCATCCTTTGTAGTGGTTCATTCAGCTTTGGTTTCTAAATCACGTACTTATAACTATTGCTTATTATTATTACGTACTAAGCACTTATTACGAGCTCAGACAGTAAATCTGAGTCTTTTAGACATTTTGTTACTAGTTCTAATCTTAAGACAACAGAAGGAGGTCGTGTCCGGCATCGAATGGACTCTGGTCACTTACAGCTCTCGAAAGCCATTGGACAGACTTGAGTATCCATCGGAAACTTCTCCAACGTCATCGGGCAGGACAGCGTGGCTGAGATCCTGGACAAACATTTTATTAACAAATACCAATTAAAACATCTTACCGCAAATAACCCGTCATTGCGACAAATTCAGAAATATTACAGAGACTCATGTGGTTGGGGCTATCAGAACGAGGTCAAGGGCAAACCCGTTAAGGTCAAGGTAAATGCAGAGAGCAGAATATGCACTTGCCTCATTCCTGGTCTTGCCGCCGATGGACCAGATCACTGAGCAGACTGCTGCCGAAGGTCACGCAGGTTCGTTCTATTAATAATAAATTAGACGCTATTTTATTGGATTGGAGATGTTCTTCGACCTCAACCTTGCCGCTGGTGTGGCCCTTCTTGCCGAAATTCTGGAGATCCTGGTCTTATCTTTAGAAATACAGGACTGGATAGCACATCAGGTTGGGATAAAGATCAACTTGACCAAGACCAGATTCAGTCAACGGTGAAACCACCATCTCCGATGTTGGATTAGGTTGGGGAAACGAGGTGGAACTATTAGGATGGTTCGCCTACCTCGCGTCGAATGTCGATTGCAGAAGCAAGCCTGTGCTTTTACGGCAAATTGAAATTGCCCGCGAAGTATGAACAGCCAAATTCGGCTGGATACAAAAATCCGCCTGTTTACATCATGCATAATAACTGTGATCCTTTATAAGGCTGCGACCTGGAAGCTCACAGTCACCTACAGAAAAACTGCACGTCTTCCGGCAATGGTGCCTGAAGAGAATCATACGAATTTCATATTCTGCAGACACCACCAACGCAGGAATATATACACGCACACGAGACAGACCCCGGTCTTGGAGGTAATCGAAACAAGAAGACTGAGGTTGTTTGGTCCTTGGGATGCTGCGATGACAGACAGGACAATGCAAGACTGATCTGAGCCTCAATTTCTGACCTCCCGAAGAGAATTCAAGCAACGGATTATGATTTTCATTACGATTTCACTTGAAGCGATCATATATTGAAGCCTTAGGCATTATAATAACGGCGCTATAGAAGACATTAGATTAAATTAGCTGAGATACATGAGTCATTTCGAAACGAAGAAGAGGTCAGTCTACTTACTTGGTGACATACCAGACTTCGCCGCTGACATTGACCTTCAGCATCCGGTTTTCGACGGTGACGCCATGGAAACTGGCGCCCTTTTCGTTACGCAGGAACGTATCCGGAATCCAGATCTCGTTCCAGTAGTTGTCTCCGAGACGAGCGACGACGAACTTCGTATCGAATTTGTGGTAGGACAGGCGCCGATCCACCCATAACTGTCTCAGATACATACTCACCGAATAGTCCTATACAAAGGAGGCATATAAATGGCACTTTATATAGCGCCTTTTAAACACTCACACGAAAATGCATATATACGACGCTAAGGAAAACCATCTCTTTAAACGCGTCACAGTTTTTATAATTATAGACAATTTGTCAGTTAATGATTGATGGCCAGCGTTACCTAATTTAGTTAATAACTAGTAATGAAACTACTTTTTAAAGTAGCTGTTTCAAAAATAGTTGCAACAAGCAGTTAAATTACAAAATTTCAATATGTAGCTGAAGTGCTTTTTAAGCAAGAGAGTATTTTATCTCACTCTAAGTCATGACATTCACTATTCAAACATTGTCACCGATTATAGACTTAGTAATATAGACAGAGTTACAGTAGCATGTGTATTCAGCTCATTGTTTTTAAATGTTTTCTTGTTGTTTTGTCAGTACGAGGCATTTGAATGGATGCATTCATACAATACTGAATATTACTTAAAGAATGTTGCATTTTGTTCTATCTTGAGATAAAAATTAATGACCAATAACACTGTTATCTAGCAACTCAGTAGTTTAAGAAGTAGCTAAGTAGTTTTTCTAAGTCAGTTACTACTGTAACTATACCAGTAAAACTGCTTCAAAAGTAGTTAAAAGTAGTTGTAGTTAAACAACTTTTAAAGTAGTTAGTGCCCATCACTGCAATTAATTGATTTCATATGAAGTTAGCTACGTGATTAACTAAAAATGCGTGATTGTTAATTGATTAAGCAATTAATTAATTCCTTAGTTCTTTCGTTAATTTGTTCATTCGTTCACTCTTTCGACAATTTTATATTTTTACACGCCATGTATGAATTGAAATTTTTATTTTATGTTAATAAGAATGTTTTGATTTGAGCTCTTTCGTCTCATAATTAGCATTCTTTATTTACCAACGGGTACATCGTGGTTGGAAGTAGTTAATTAGATCAATAGAGAAAGGTTAATACGTCACTTATTTAACTATATGATCCTTTGGGATGACCATCGTTTTGCAAAAGAGTTAATAAAGCAAAAGCATAGTCGGCCATTTATTTAAAAACATGCGCCATAAGGATGACTACATTACCTTGCAAGAGAGTTTTTAAAAAGCAGTAATTGAACAAGGCGGTTTCTTTTAATCTTAATTACCATTGTCTGTTCGTTGATTGAGTAGAAGCTAATGACGTAGACTCCGAGCTTCACCATGGTTGCCTTATCTGCAGGCGAATAAAATTTGTACATTCATTGATTTCATTCAGTAATACTATCAAAAACACCACTAAGTTTGTTATTAACAAGGCAAAAAGAATAGATCAACTCAAGCATTAGGTTAAAGTTTTGATAAAGCCCCGTAATTATAACTGACCGGGTTTAAACAATAAGGCTTAAAACGAATTCAAGCCTCAAGCGTTTGATAAGGTGAAACTAGGGACTGGTTATTCGACATCTAAGTCCAGCGGTTTACCAAAATATCCGCCGCCAAGTGGACGAGAAACAAACTTCGGGTAAATCAACAAACAACGAAAGCTAACACAGTTGGCCGACCGACAGAGACCCGGACGGTCCCGAACAAACCGTCGACTTCTTTAGAATGCGCAAGTTTGCATTAGCTATGCAGTAAGTCAGCGTTCCGAGATCAATTAGGCCGGTGCTGTGGTGTCTCCACAGAGTTGTACCTACGGACGTGTATAATTCATCAGTATTATAGCGAGAACGGTTATGCCATTGGCTGGTTTGTCCGACGAAGTCTCCTCTCCTAGATACGTGCAATAACTCATCCGTTGCTGCAACGGTTGCTCGAGGATGGCGTGCTTCAGCGCCGATTGCATGTTCGCCTTCTTCAAAGTAATATCTGGTAAAAGCAGAGACTATTGTCACAGGAGCTCGTCGAAATCAGTTTGTAAAACACATCACTTCGGTTCGGCCGGCCATATACTCTATGCAGGACCCCATTTACTGTCTGGCCTCATCTCATCTCATCTAATTTTAAAATGTCTTCGATAGCGCCGTTATCATAATGCCCAAGGCATCACTAGATGGCCGCTTCAAGTGAAATCATAATAAAAATCATAATCCGTTGGAGAAGCCAGCTTGAATTCTGATAGATCAGAGAACATGTAGAAGAGTAAATATTCTGAAAAGCTACTTCTGTTCATCTGCCCCAGCAATAAAGTTTTGAAGCATTGGCGATTAAGATAAGAGTTACGCTGACTGGTTGTAATGAGTCATGTTTGTCTACAACAGTAAACTTGACCTATTTCAAGTTTTACGCATCATCAAGAACTCTCCTGAACAGACAAAGAGCCTTAACCCGGTTCAAACATGGCTCATCAAAAAATGTTTGCCGTGGCACTGGCTCCTATTCTAACAGAAATATCCAGCAAGTCTCTCGGTTCAGTAGTAGGGCTTAAGGTTTGAAAGAATGGGTCTAGGCTAATACTTGGTTGTTTTAGGTGTCAGTTCTAACGTAATGCTAATAAAACACTGTTAATAAACTGTAAATTTTATTTTATTTGTTATTGGTTATTATTGGTTATTGGTAAATGAGAATAGGTCTCTATGTTTGTGAATTTTGGGACAGAAAATATGAGGCCCTGCTGTAGAGAGGCGGATTATTACTGTTATTATTGATTATTGCTGTTATTATTGATTATTACAGTTATTATTGATTATTGCTGTTTACTATTCTACATGTTCTCTGACCTATCAGAATTCAAGCTGGCGGATTGGTCAGCTAAAATAACACGCTGGCTTAATTGTGGAAACATAATATTAGCCTATCTTTCCAACGTCATTTGTAATTGGAATCTCAGTGTGTTGTGAGAAACTGGTTGTGGGGCAGAAGAAAAGCAATAGGTGGGCAAAATCTGTCCGGTTGTTGAATTAGTTCTTTCGAATTTGCTCTTCAGTATCGAAACCTTTCAGGTGTCATTTACCATTTATCATTTGCCTACTGCGTTTCCGAGGACATTTCAGTCTTCATAGACATGCAGTGTTATTACCTCATTTTAGTTTTGAAATTGGCTAAAATCGCGATAAAAAGTGAATCCAGGCAAGAATTTGCCCGCATAAATGGATATGGGGTAGAATACAGAGAGCGTTTGCGAAAGCAATGTTCTGTGTTCTGCGGCCCGTGGAGACCTGATACTCCCGAGCTATTGCACGACGGCGAGGGCACATCGTGCTTTCTCGTGCATTAAACTCTCATTCTGGAACAATCTTCATCTAAAAATTCGAACTCTTCTGCCCTAAACGGTTCAAGAAGCATTCTCTTTTTATCTTAAGACGAACCTTTTTAGATCTATTAGATAGTCATGTTGTGAGGCTCTTAAAATGATACATACAAACACACACATATTGTCCTGACTGATAGCAAGTTCGTTCATAAAAGATATTCAGGTATCGTGATCGTAATCGTAATCGTAAACTCGAGGTTTCTACAATGCCCAACAAAAGCTATGGCGCAGGAACCAGCTTATTCACAAGCGCTCAGTCAAAACAAAACTTATAGACAGGAAGGGCCATAATCTGCTCCAGAGTCAGGCAGTCAGACGGCCACGGTGGATGATGTATGGAATTGTAGAGGCAAGATAAATAAGTCAGGATACAATCTGTGGAATAGGAGTATTTTCAGTTTCGAGCGAAAGATGTCGACCAATCTGCGACTGTGAAGGAAGGCAGTCCTTCGCTAACTGCTTCTCAAGAGGGCCCTACATATGCCACAAAACACAACATTATATATTTCATTTTCTATAGGCTATTAATAAGAAAAAATGAAACCGAAATTTACCGCTCATTGGTGGCTCTGTTCTCACGTAATTCTTCATCAGCTGCTTGAATAATTCGGATGGCCTGAAATTTAATTTTATTTAATTTTTTAATTTTAAATTTAATAAAAGTAAGACAGACAGTCAGACAGGACAGAAAGGAAGAAAAAGAAAGACAAGCAGGCAAGAAAAAAGAGAAAAAGACAGATATAAAGAAACACAAAAAGATACAAAAACAGACAGACAAGCAGACAGAACGACAATCAGAGTGACTCGTTATTTTTTCTTGCCAAGGCTTCAGTACCTCTTGAAAGCGTTGATCAGCAGCCTGCCTTTTATGAGTTGCATTGTGTGTATGCGCGTGTACATATGTGTGCATGTATATGTGTGCATGTATATGTGTATGTGTGTGTGTTTGTGTGTGTGTTGATGCAGACAGACAACCAGACGAAGAATCAGGCGTAGCCTTGTTTCCTTATTTATTAAATTGAGCGCAGTATACGGCGCAGTGCGGCGGCTGCGGCGGCTGCTTCTGCGTCTGAATTCCTGATGGGTCGCTTGGGAGATGTCTTTCGCTCAGCCTCCGTAGCACGGATGCAAATCATTCGACGCTATATACAGTCGAAGCGAAATCTGCAATCAGAAAACTCCTCTCCCATATGATGCTAATATCCGAATCCGTTTCGACTGAGAAAACAAACTATAGCGCATCTCGTTATGGTCAATGTATGCACAGGGCGACGCCTGAACGGAAAAGTCTAGGCTTTTGTGTTTAATAGGACGAACGATGGCTAAAGCCATCACGCACCACATGCCAAAGGACATGGAATAGACGTGACTCAAAGCATGTAGGAGTGCATAAATAAGGATGCCTGGGTGTAGAGCCTAGGCCAGTGATTGACTTACTGACTTACTGATTGACTTACTATATAACAGAATTAACGATTGGTCGAGTCCTTTGCATGCGCACTTACTGAGACCATCGGTCGTTGATTCTCTTGTTCAGTGATCCACTCGCTCAGTCCACGATTCACTCGCTGGCCAGTTGACGGAGTCTTGCTTTCGACTTAATAACTAAGAACAGCCAACTCATATCAAAACTCAGAGGAATCGACTCAGTCTCTAAAGTATCGACTGAATTAGTAAGTGATCGGCTGAGTCTCCAAAGGATAGAAAGAGTCTGTGAAAGATATGCTGTGGATCTGAAGGATCATCTGAATCTCAGGGAGAGTAGAGATTGGCTGAGTTTTTCGAGCTTCAACTGTCTCTGAGAGGGATCGACTGAATCGACGAAGATTCAGCTGAACCCTTCTAATTGCAAACTGAAAAGGTAACCGCTGACAGGCTTTCGCACACAAGTAGAATCCAAACAACTCATTCCCTTTCACAATATACAGTTGCACAATGTTCATGGTTCCAGGTCAGTGTTGCAAATAGAAACAGGTATGATGAACGTCGAGTGAAGTGTTCGCAGCACCGACTGGTTCTCCCTGGGCTGGGGGTAGAAGGCTCTACATCTGGATGTCTCTGGCATCACAAGTTCTATCCAGTAATCAGCCGATTCGCGACAAACGCTGAAGAATTCTCCATAGTGGACGGTAGACGTCACTCCAAAACCCTGTTTCGCCACTGCATAATTTAATTCATGCTTTGCCGGTCACCCGCACACGGCATTTGTAAGTCTGAAACTCGACACTGTCTACTGTCTAAACGGGAACCAGTCATTCAAGTCTTAGTACTTAGTCCTTGTGCAGATCTGCACATCGGGCAACGCAGCTTCTCCATTCATCTCAGTCGACCGTCAGTCTTCCTGCCTCATCCCACGACATCTCCAAAGACCCAAGGTCGTCTCTGATGGTCTCTGGCCAGTTCTTCCTTGGTCTTTTCCTCCTCAGTTTCCCTTCAGGAATCCAATCCATTGCTTGATTGGCTCGCCTATCTCTTTCCATACGAATTACATGTCCCATCCATTTCAATCTTTTCTTTCTAATGATATTCTATACATCCTCTTGTTCCGTCCTTTCTCTTATAGTTTTATTTGATATCTCATCACGCCATGAAATGTGTAGATTCCTTCTCAGCCATCTGTGATGTGCTACCTCCAGTCTCTTCTTGTCTGCCACCGTCATTGGCCAATTTACGATCCATGTAGTAGTGTGCTTAATACTATGGCCTCAAACAGACGAATCTTGGTCCTCAAACTGCACCCGTTGTTCTTCCATATCCTTTCAAGTCTCCCAAAAACAGCATTAACCTCAACCTTCTTGGCATTAATCATGATCTTGTCCATTTCGTTCCATTTTCCTATCTCCATATCTTAGTTTTTTTCTGGATTGATAGTGAGTCCCACCTTCGCTTTCTCCACCTGGGCTTTAGATGTTAGTTCTTTAATGCCTTTCCAAGTGCTGTGCAGGAGGGCAATATCATTTGCGAAGTCCAGGTCCTTTAACCTATTGCCGTTTATCCAGTGTTACTGCCTTCCGTCACTCTCGACATCACCCAGTCCACAACCAGGGCAAAAATCATCGGTGGCAAAACAAATCCATGGCGCACGCCAATTACAATCTGAATTCACTCACCCATTTCTCCTCCAATGTTCATAGAGCATCGACTGTCATCATAAAAGCTCTTGGTGACATCAATTATCTTTATTGGAATTTCATAACTCTTCGTTATCTTCCATAATGACGGTCTATGAACATTGTCAAAGGCCTTTTTGAAGTTAATCAGTACAGCAACCTCCCACATTAAAGTCTTCTCAATTATCTAAGTGAGAAAATTTGCTCGCAGCAGGATCGCCCTGGTCTAAACCCCGCCTCTTTCTGTATCAGCTTTTAGCCTACAGCAGCCTTTTACGATTCAGTACCACTGTGGCTATTATCTTTCCAGGAACTGACAGTTGAGTGATGCTTATCAAATTTGAGCATTCACTCAGATCTCCCTTTTTAGGGATCTGAATGATGGTGCAGGTCTACAATTTAAAATGACGGCGTATAGATAGAGGACTCCTACATGTGTTACTGTCCAAACATGTGTTACATGTGTTACTGTCCAAACATGTGTTACATGTGTTACTGTCCAAACGCACAAACACAATTCAAAGCATGTTGTTGCGATTTGCTACCACCTCACATGCTCTGATTGGTTGGCTTGTTTTCCTTGTCTTGTCTTCAGCCGTCCTCGAGCCGAGGATTGGCTGCACCACGGACACTTTTGTTCCAACTGCTTCTATCAATTGTCTCTTTCAATGACTACTCGAACGACATTTCAGGTCACGACTTGATGTTGTCGATCCACGTCATCTTAGGTCTTCTCTGAACTAAGAAATAATCCTGGAATTGTGCCTTGGATGACCTCCTTCTTCAGGTAATCTCTACTCTTTCGTATCTCCAACCCGAAGTATGAAGCTCCTCTGCTTGATTTCTCCGAGCAAGCTCCTTTTGTACTCTTGCAGTCTCCAGGACCAACTCATTGTCTTCTTGGCAGGCTATGATACTCTGAGATTCTGCCGCAGACGCATCATTTCAAGTGCGTTGATTCTTGCTCTTCACAAGAGTCTTCTGTACGCCAGCGGAAAACCGTTCAGGCGGTAGTCATACAGTTTGACTCGTACATAGGAAGGAAATTTCCAGTTTAAAATGAACATTTTTCTGTGGCCGAATTTCATTCTAGTCGTTGATGCATACATACTAGGTCTGCTGTCGGTTAAACGTGTTCTGTGGTAACTCATAGTGCTCACGTAAAACCTTAACTGTAACGCTCTCATAGGCACACGGACATTCTGAAACTGGCATATATTAATTAAAAGAGTTGTGTAAATAATGGGGCGTAATAATAAAGGTCGCATACAACTACTCGGGCCTTTAAGTAGTTTCCTTATGTTGCATGGGGATTGGCAATCAGGAGGGGAGAACCACGAACAATTCCTCGGAAATAACTACACGTATGGGGAACACAGGCTCAGATAGGGAAGACTGCTCAACATAGGAGAACTATCGAGACAATTCCGCAAATGACAAACATTGTTGCCAAAATTAAACAAGACGCTTCAGCATGAGAGAACTCATGATCTAGGGATGCACAGCTGAGGAGAGAGTCAACTCACGAGAGAGTAGAGGGCGCTGAAAGTCCGCGTCTCTTCATTGACGACGTTCGCGCATTTCTCGGCGTTCTACAAAGAAGACAGTTGAAGCATACTAAGAAAAGCAAAGTATGGTAGGGTGGTCTAAACTCTGAGCTATAACAGATAACACGGAGTTCTTGCAATGAAATCGATTTTTCTTATATATGTAGAAAGCGTATAATCTAGACTATTTTGCGTTTTCTCTAAAGAGCTCTTCTTTCCTTCCTTACTTTCTTCTTTAAGTCTATGGGCTAACTGCTGTTGGAGTCGAGCTATTCTCTTGCCTAAATGTAACCTTTATGGTCTAGAAGAACGACAAGTCAATCAGTGAACCTATTGCTACTATGTCATCTATGCGTTCCGATGAGAATTGCGGTGATAAGATATGATTAATAGGCAATGATGGTGGTAAGACACTGAGACATCAACTTTAATACCTGAAATTCAAGAGCGACATTTACAGAATAGCTCATATAAAATTTGACAAGAACTTTGTTCTCCATAGACTTCTAATCCGGTATCAGTTAAGCTTTCTTTTATATTATAAGAATAGAGGAATATATTACACATTAGTGGACATGACAGATCTTTCTTCGCAAAACAAGTTCTGAAACTAGAAGTACCGCGTCACAATAGGACTTTTACTGTTGGAAGAAGTCGTAGATAACATAGGTCAAGATGTGGCTGACCAAGGAGCCCCCATCCTTAACACGCTTAGAACATGGATCGCCTCTTTGGAATTGTCTCAGGCGTCGTGCAAATCCACCCGAATCATAAATGTCTCCAAACTGGTTATGTCAAAGACGACATTACGTTACGTATTTACGTCTACCCGCTCTAAGTGAACCCAGTCTGTGAAAGGGGACCAGCTAGGCTGTGGTCATCGACGCCACTGAAGCATAACATGAAATGCAACAGAACATGTAACATAATTAGTATACGTCCAGGTGGTTGTTAATTGCATCACGTGACTTGTCTCGGGCCCCCATCAGAATAAGAAAAGCTATTTGAAAGACATCAGAGATCCACAACATATATATGTATATGTATAAAAGTATATGCATATAATATATATATATATAAGGCCTGTCATCGACACCTGTTTGGAAGGCAGAGCGGAGGACAGAGTCGATAGAGCCTGTGGGACAATTGCCCCCTCTCCTAGCATCGCGAAGATATAGATCAGTTCGCCGACCGCGTTAATTTAGCGAATCGAAATGAAGAAGCATGCTTAGGTTAGAAGATTAGTTAGTCTCATTCATTTCTGTACAGCAGTTGGAAACTTTATCTGATTTGATATAGTAAACCGATGTCACCCTCTGCAATCAAATATGTAATTAAGGTGATCCTGGTATCTTAGCGTTAGGTTCCTTTTAGATTTAGCCATTGGCATCAATGCATGTGACTGCTTGGGATTGTATTGTTTTAAATGGCGATCAATGAAGGATCTGTATCTGAATCTGATATATATGTATTGTTAGATTCGGCCCACATGGAAGACCTGGATGTAAGGAGGGACTGAATGATGAGCCCTCTCTTTAGGGGGCGTAACCCCAGAAACCTTATAAAAGGGGAAGTTTCTTTCAGTTGACTGAGCTTGGCTAGTTAAGATAGGCTGAGTCCTACGTGGCTCTGTTTCCTGTTAGTCGCCAAGACTCCGTTTTACGAGCTGATGTAAAGTACTCCGTCTTTTGGAGGAACCTGAGAGGTTTCTGTGTTCAAGTTGTTCGCTGATGTGAAGACTTCTACTTTTGGCCTCAAAACAGTCGTCGACGTTCTGTATGATGTCAGATATTTTGTTTACGTGTTATAACCTCTTGCAAGTGTAAATATACATTTTATCTCAACCCAAGCGAGTTTATTTCCTTTTCTTAGGGCTAGCACATGACATATGGGGGCTCGTCCAAACGTTTTCCTTTTTTAGAGTGGAAATTTTGAAAAATTTTGTTTGGATAATTTGAAAAGAGGGAATTAGAAATTGCTTGGGGAGTTATCCGGTAGTTCTTTACTAAGGTAAAATGGAAACGCCCGTTGCAGGCAAACCACTTGAACTCGACGACATTTTTATATGTCGGTCGAAGAGTTGCGCCGAGAGTTGGAGAAATTGGGACAAGAGAGTAAGGGGTTAACTAAATTACAATTGCAAAAAGCATTGTCAAAATTTGTAACTCCTAACAAAGCGGAGAAAGAGGAGTGGCGGTTGAAAGTGAAGTCCCAAGAATTGAAAGCTGCTAAGGTGGCACAAGAAGCGGAAATGCAGGCAAGAAAAGAAGAGAGAGAAAGAGAGAGAGAGAGAGAGAGAGAGAGAGAGAGAGTTTGAATTAGCGAAATTAAAGCTGGAGGCTGAGACACAGGAAAGGAAATTGTAGTTGGAAGCAGAAGCCAGAAAAATGGAAGCCGAGGCAGAGGAAAGAAAATTACGAGTAGAGGCAGAGGAAAGAAAATTAAATCTAGAAGCCGAGGCAGAGGAAAGAAAGTTACGAGTACAGATGGAGGCTGAAGACAGGAGATCGAGGTTAGAAGCGGAGGAAAGGAAAGCCGCAATGGATTTAGAAGAGAAGAAGTTATTAGCTAGAATGGAAGAACAGAGAAGGCAATATGACTTGGAAGTGAAAAGGCTAGAGGGAGGAGTAACAGAGGAACCGGAAGTTCGAAGAGAAGGAGGAATATTTCGTATTGCGTTGGCTGTTAAATTTGTTCCAAAATGGGAGGACACTGACGTCGAACATTATCTCCTTTCTTTTGAAAAAGCTATGTCTATTCATGGGTTCCCTAAGGATAAATGGACAGCATTGCTCCATACGCAACTTATAGGGAAAGCACAAAAAGTTTTTTTCCGAATTATCGATCGAAGATTGTCAAGATTATGATACCTTGAAGCAGGCCTTACTCAATGCTTATGCACGAGTGCCGAAATTTTATCGAAAAAGATTTCGCTCTTTAACAAAACGATCCGTTGAAACCTATTCTGCGTTTGCGTTTCGCCTAAATTTGCCATTTCAAAGATGGTTAGAGGGGGAAAATGCTTTTGACGATCTTGCAAGAGTGATGGAAGTCTTTAAACTTGAATAATTCGTGAACTGTTTACCTTTGGAATTGCATAGATGGATAGTAGATAAGAAACCAAAGTCTCTATCCGAGGCTGCGAAGTTGGCTGATGAATATGCTGTTTTATATCAACCGTTTCGATAAAAAGGTGCTTGTTTCTCATGGCTGGTGATAAATGGCTTGACTTGTAGAATTCCAGTTTTAATGAGAATTAGTTACATCTGATTGAACGAGATTAGAGTTATGTTGCCGCTATGCATCATCAGTTATAGGCGTTTCTTGTATTTAACAAAATGCAAGATCATCAGTGAAATGAGAGAATTTCCTTAGGATGAAAGTATACGACGTATAAAGGTTTTGAACGGACGTGAACTGGAGTCATCGAAGGATTTTAAGCAGACTTTGTAAAGTTTTGAAAAACTGAAACACCTTTATTGAGGATGGAGGATGATGTAGAATTTTAAACATGATCAAGATCTGTTTAGTTAAAGGTGAAGGTTTGATTAGCTCATAAAAACTTAAGAAGCAATAACTCTAGTGAAACAACACAATTATTGATGCAATTATTGTGGGTGCAAGGAAAGGCGCGGAATTCAAAAACTGCTAGAGGACCCATTAATTTAAGTTAAATAACACAGGCCTGCATATTAATGGTTTCCAATTTTTTCTTCACCGTTTTAGGTGTTTTCATTGGTATTCAGTTAGCTGAATTCAAACATGCGCGGGTTTTTCCTCTATCACGTACGGTTTTTTCCACAAGTGAAGACAAACATCCAGGAAGACCTAGCAGAGTGGAAAACGCTTATTTACAAAGAACTTAAAAATTGTTACAATGAACTCAGCTGGATTTTTCATTCATTCATTTGTAAATGTTTGTCACAGGTGCCGAGAAGTCAGAAATCTTTATAATATCTTTTCTTCTTCCCTTCAAAGCTCCTTTTAGAACTGTTTCTCTTGTACACTGCTTGCGGTTCTTCCCTATGCAACATCCAGCAGTAGTCTGCTATCATGTTAACGTTCCACTGACCCTGATACCTCCGTTCCATTTCCTTTATGTCCTGGTGGAATCTCTCTCCTTGTTCTTCACTGACAGCACCTAGATTTTCTGGGAAATAGCTTAGATGGGAGTTCAAAAAGTGGAGCTTCAAGCTCATTGAGCAGCCCAAGGCTTTCAAGTTCTTCATCATGATTCCTACGATGTTCTCGAAGTCACTGTCTCTATAGTTGCCAAGAAACTTCTTCACCACTTCTTTAAAGGATTGCCAAGCCGATCTCTCAATTTCTTTCATTTTGGTATCAAATATCTCGTCCCTCATGAGTTTTCGAATGTCAGGACCGACGAAAACCCCTTCTTTCAGCTTCGCTTCTGACAACCGTGGAAACTTGCTTGCAAGATACTTGAAAGTATCACCATCTTTTGGAAGGGCTTTCACAAATTGCTTCATGATGCCAAGTTTGATGTGAAGTGGAGGTAAGAGTACTTTTCTTGGCTCCACCAAAGATTCGAAGTGCACGTTCTTTTCTCCTACTTTTAGTGTCCTGCTTGGCCACACCTTCTCAGTCCTATGCTTGGCTTTAGCACGGCTATCCCATTCGCAGAGGAAACAGGGGTACTTGGTGTAGCCGCCCTGTTGACCAGGGATCATAGAGATCACTTTAAGATCGCCACAGATGGTCCATTCGTATTTCTTGTAGTTCAGTTTGGTCAGGATGAAGGCTAAATTGTCATACTTCTCTTTCAAATGAACGGAATGTCCAACCGGTATAGAGGCGTATTTGTTGCCATTGTGAAGAAGGACAGCTCTTAGACTTCTTTTTGATGATTCAATGAAGAGTCTCCAATCGTGAGCCTCATGCTGAACTCTGAACATTTGCATCAGACCGGTAACATCGGAGCAGTAAACAAGTTCACCGTCTTGAGAAAAGTAAGGCACGTAGTCTTTCTCTCGGTTTCTAAACCAACTAAAAGAAGTTCCAGGAGTCAACAAGTTCTTCTCCTGGAGCCTAGAACCTAGCAACTGAGCGGAATCTTTCGAAAGAGCCAGATCTCGAATCAAGTCGTTCAATTGTGATTGTGAAAACAGTTCGGGCTCACTGCTGTCGTGTGGAAATTCCTCATCAGAATTGCCATCTGACTCACTCCCCAATGGCCCACTCACATCGCTTAGGCTTTCTGGAGGCAAAGGTATGGGAATGCCAGGTCCATGAGACAGGGCGCAGTGCAGATTCCAGGTTCGGGTAGCAGATTTTGTCTTTGTTTTTTAAGCTGTATCCCTGTATGTTGCACGAGCAAAAGTAACAGTCATCGCTGTGGTTTCGGGGCTCCCTCCATATCATAGGCACTCCGAAACGAAAAGATTTCACCTTACCCTTAGACCTCATGCGCAGTCCTTCCACGCAACTGGAACAAACTCGATGTGGGGCCCATGCCTTGTCCTGGTCTCCAAGCCTTACACCGAAGTATGCAAAATACACTTTCTCAACAAAGTCCGTGACCTTCCGCTCTTGCTTTTTCACTAACAGTTCGCCACAGATATAACAAAACCTGTCAGGAGAATTAACACATCCTCTTGAAGCCATGACAGTCATAAATGTATACACCAGACTTAACCCTTTCACGTCGTTAATGTAAAAACCGGTCTTAACCCTTTCAGGCCGAGGTTCAATTTCGCATTTATGAAAACATAACAAGAATTCGGGTGTCTTCATTACTACATTATAATAAAATATATTTTTCATTATGTGCATGTATTTGTAATTGTGTTTTCAATGTAAAATAGCATTTCTGCGGAAAAATTGAACTTTCCAACAAAAATCCCAATTTGTGTCAAAACTGTATGTGTTAGAATTTTTACAATATTTTTCCAGAAATGACCGTGTAAAAATCTATAAGAAGCACCATTTACTTTGAAGAAAAAAATTTCATCGCAGACCTGTGTAATTTATAAGATCTTCAGAAGAAAACTTTTCGGATAGTTACGTTCTGAAGATAAACTAAACTAGAGAAAGCAACGCTTGAAAAGTACTTAACTCGTAATAATATATGGCTGCGAACAAGATCAGTGGAAAAACTGACATGATGGAAGTTAGTAAAGGTATAAGTGCATTGCTTTTGAATCGACATTATCAGACGCTCGTTTCTAGAGAGGCTAATGTTTCAGTGAATTCGAGACCAAATGTTGTTTAAACTCAAAAAGGCAGAGACATTAAAATTGGCCAAGCAGGTTAAATAAACATGAATTGGAAGGCTTGATAGGTAATAAATATTTAAGAACTCATCGGCGCCTTTTAAACGAGGTTCCTAACAAGCGTTCTGTAAATGTTGCAGAATTAGCTATTCTGTCTGTATTCTGAAGGGAGGGCTGATTGATGGATTTAAATCGCACGTTTAGTCGCTTGCATCAGCTGTGGCTGGAGGCCTTCAGTCAAGGGATAAGTCGCTTATATCAGGTCGTACAGACCGGGTGAGATCGGTTATATATTATTATATGGATCAAAGTAGCTCGAGGTGACCTATAGCTGGCTGTGAGAGAACTAGCATTCTGGTGAAAGGGAAAGAGACAGACAAACTATTAATAGTTTATCGTGGGAATATATACGTAGATGGCGATATGTTTCGTTTGAGCTTGCTATATAGAAGACTTCCTATAGATTTATGGTTTCAGCTCATGTAAATTTTCTTAGTTTGAATCAAAGTCATGTTGATATGTCGATTCATCTTCTGATCAGTCGCATTTACCAAACTGTTGTTCCACTGTGTATACGCCTCCTTTGTAGCTGATCAGTTTATTAGACACGTGTCTTTATTTGTGATTCGATCGCATTGAAAATCTTGAGGGAACTATGAAATTGGTTCTATCAGCACATGATGTACTGCTAGTGTAATTTTCGTTTCTTCAACTGCACTCGGTGTCATGGGTCGTTTAGACTAACACGCACATCCTGACGACTGATTAGCTCGAGTAACTGAAATTCATATTCGCCCGAATATTAGAATTCTAGTTGTCAGCTGTTAATACGCTCCGTGGCATAGGCTCATTACGTCCATGGTTTAACTCCCCACCAAGTTCCTGTTCGTGCAGCTGCCATATTGTAACTCCTAATATTGGTGTATTTTCACCCTTATACACGGTAGGCTACATAAAGAGCTCCAGAAGCCGTTAGTTTTCTAACCTATGCGCATCTATAAGTAGGTAAGACATTTGTTAACACGCCATGTGTCCATCGGCTGAACGAGGAATCGTAGGCGTAGCATCAAGTTATGCAGCGGGTAGCCTGCGACCTGTGACGGCTGACCTTCTAGCGCACCAGTGTTAGGTAGTTCCTACGCCTCAACGCTACTGACAGCATACAAGGAGATTGCTGAAAGGCCATGAAGCATAATAGAAAAATGCTCGCCAGTCCCGTCGAGCGTTCGATTCTACCTTCCTTGACTTAACTCCATAAAGCACATAATCTAATACAGACTTGTAGTCGAAATTACATTTATCAGAATAGAATCAGTCCTTCACTGTGACGTTGTTACAGAGATTTAGACCAGAAACGTCCATCGTCTTATAATATACGATAATATAATAATATGCGATGATGATCTGTGATAATAATATGCGATGCCTTTGTTAAAGCTTGGAATGATTTTCTGTGATTTTCTTCCAGCACCAATCTCGGCCATTTTGCAATATAAAACCCAACGATAATCGACCTCCATCATCCGATATCTCTGGCTAGCATCGTGCAATTCCACTAAGGTTCGACATAATCCACTAGATTTTTGGAAAGATTCGATAAAACGCATCGTGGGATAAATGGGCAAAGGGTCGACTATTGATTTCTTAGAAATCGATCAGCAAACGATGTGCATTGGCGAGTGGCCTCCGCCGTGCCGATCTGTACCTGATGTTTCAGGCCGATACACAGTTTCCACAGACGCCGCCGCCGCCGCCGCCGCAGATATGGCGGCAAGGCACAAACGCGTCAAAATCTCGCGAGATCTTGGCCTCGCCGTGCGGTTGGCTCTGCCCCAGAGGGGACCCAAAGAATCGTCTTCAATGAGCAAAGATGAGACGAACGCACGGTTGAATCCGTTGCCAATCTAGGACATAAATGGAGGCCACCAATCACAGCGCCTCACAGCCGGCGTCACGTGACGTGTTCAATTTAGTCGATTACGCCATCTGTCTTGCTTGTGTTGTGCCCGCGGCGTTGCATGTGGGATGTCTGCTCATACCCCATCTATGTAAATGTAAAGCAAGCGTTGGGTGAATGGTCTCCGCTGTATATGTGCAGCAGTATTGATTATGTGACGCGTAGTATAGATCGCCGGCTTCGTTCGAAGAACGCGTTGGATACAGAGAGCCTCGCCAGCGTGAAACTGTTTCCAGTCAGAAACCAAGTTGGCGCTAATAACGATTAGATAATCTTACAGAAACCCAATTTGACGATATCACAAGGTCCTTCTTTTGGTCGCCATTTCTTCTTCTTTGTATTCAGTCCAGGGAAGTTCTTAAATGTCGGCGCTTACTTTAATGCAATTGTTTAGCTGGCAGACAATGAGGCATTATCGCTGCTTATATACAGAGAAACTCAAAGGCCAGCTGACCAATGCCTATGATTCCTCGCTCAGCCGATGGATATATTGCGTGTTAACAAATGCATTATTTACCTACTTACTTACCACGAAGAACTATTGCACTCAGTATAAGCAGTGAATAGAAAATTTACCTAACAGTTGATTCAAGCAAGAGAATCATTTGCGAGGCCACAAGTTTTTGAGGGATGTGAGCTTCTGATCTCTTTGGTAAATTGACATTTAAGGTAATTCAATTAGAAAGCTAACCATGAATACCGGATAACTGTCACACGGTGACCTTCACATTTCGGCCACTAGTGATACTATGACTTAGGCTGAATATGAGGCTCATGGTAACCTGAACACTTTATTCGACCCATTTCTTCTCTGATAAAAGCAATAGAAAATATAAAAATAGAAACAATAGGAGGAAAAATGTAAACAATAGAAACAATAGGAGAAAATATAAATAATAGAAATAATAGAAAATGTAAACAATGAAAACACTAGGATGAAATATTAAAAAAATAGAAATAATAGGTGGAAATATAAACAATAGAAATAATATGAAATAGAAACATTAGAAACATTAGAAAATATAATTTGCGCAAAATAATATTACACGTTTTATTGCGCTGAAAGTATATTATTAACGTCAATAACACGTTTCGAAGTAACCATTGTTAAAGGACCATTGTTAAAGGAACAGTGTTATTCAAAAATAAATAAGCATCACTAAGCTGCTATCTTTAAACCTAATCGTTTATAATAGCAAACTTGTTTTGGTAAATTTATAACAGCAAATTTGGTAAATTTATAATAGCAAACTTGTAATCAAGTTCTTAAATTCAAATCGCCAACTTCCCATTAAAATAGCTTCTTTGGGTATTTACCAAACTAGCAGGCTATTTGTAACTGTAGTTAGCTGCTGATAACTTTAATTTATGCACGGGCCTGTCCACATATTTTCGTCCATTGAACGTAATCCATCCATGAGTACGAAAAGAATGTAGCTTACAAACTACGGGCGCCATCTATGGGCAGTTTCTCGAATGCGCGGAATCTTGATGGATTGCCTTCTCCCGGAAGATGCGAGCGACCTTGGCAAAACTCCGTCGATGATGACGCAAAAAGGACCAGAATTGAGCTTACAGGATTGAGAGGTAAATTAGAGAAAGAGAGAGAGAGAGAGAGAGAGAGAGAGAACGAAGAAGACACAGACAGACAGAGACAGAGACAGACAGGGAGAAACATCTACAACCTGAGAGTTTTTGTGACAGTTCCTTGCGACCGGAAAGAAGCATTTTGTCTGGCTCTAAGCCACAATGATTGACGTCCATGGTACATGATAGTATACAATTGATGTCTTCATGGGCTCTGGCCCCATTAAGAGGACATTACTGTCCTTGTGTGTGTATGTGTGCGTGCATGTCTATGCCTGGCTGCTTCTTCTTGTCCCATTTCCCACTCACACAGTCCATATCGATCACTGGTCTGTACTTCCCTTCGTCATCATCATCATCATCATCAGCAGCAGCAGCAGCAACATCGTTCCCAGTGGCATCTTCTTCCGAGGGTCATTTGCTTCCTTCCTCATCTCTTTTGGGAATTTTTTATTCAGCAAGTTATAACCGTATAGACGTCATTGTCAGCGCCATGGCAACTCTCTCGTGACCGCTATTCTGAAGCAAGAACCCGTGGCTCCCTTGACAACAAAATGTTCCTTCAAAGACCGCTTTATATATAAACGGGTCAATGCTTAAGGACCCTCCGAAGGCAGTACATAAATAACCCTCATGCATTTTTAAATTATAACTAAGCTAAGCTATTGAAATCGTCATCCATATGCAATGAGTAAATATTATAGGAGATTCTTCTCATGGGCTGAGCTGCTAAGTGTACAGATATCGATCAGCGGAATTCCTGTTCCTCAATCTAGGTTTTGGTACAAAGAAACCTTAGAATCTACACTAATCTCAGAATTTTCATATCGTTGATATAACCATGCAAAACACCAATCGATGGCAACCAAAGCGCCTTTGCGTATCCAAGCAAATGACCAAATTTGTTCGTCATTCCATTATTAACACCGCCAACTTTTGATCTCAATACGTCGGCTACTTTTCTAAATTACTTGTCATTTGTTACTAATCACTAGACCACAGGCAATGCATTACGATGCCTGACTCGTTTATTTGCTCATTCGCTCACTCATTCACTCACTTACTCTAACTCGCTTACTGGCTTTTACTCACTCGCTCGCTCAATCACACTTGCTCACCCAATCAATTATCACTCGCTCTCTTACTTGCTCATTCAGCGCTATAAATTGAAATAATGATCATCACAAGTAACGTTCTTTCAAGGCACCTTTTAATACCGAATGCTCGACATATATTCCGCGAATTCGTTTAATCGCCAGCAGATTGTTTCATATTAACAGGCACAATACTTTGTTAGGTTAGTAAGGTCAACGTGAACGGCGCTGGCAGCAACAAGATGTCGTTAAACACTGAATACACTCAATCGCAACTCAGAAATTAATATTTCTTTAATAGACAGACTGCCTCCCTTGGAACCGTTCGATCTCCATTATACATCGGATCGTACTCCGCAAATTACAAAAAGATACTAGCTCTGCATGATAGCATCACTGACGAAATCCAAGCTACTCCTGCACAGTCCAGACTTAATTCTCACTCCAATAAAACTTTATGACCTCATTCGAGGCAAAGGGGTCCGCTCTTGTTCCTCTAAGGTTCCATCGTAACACCGATCCTGAAGCCAAAAAAGGCAGCTGACGATAGTAATGGCTATCGTGCGATTGCCCTGGCGTCAGTTTTGTGCAAATTAAATGAAGCAACTTCTGGCTGACAGATTAAACTGACACAGTGACTCAACTGGTTTCTTCAATAAATTTTAATCCGGATTCAGTAAAGATGTAAAGTTCATATCATCCGGCTCCAGTATGACATTCAGAGACCACTGAGTTTCAGATCTTGAAGCTTATGCACAATTGTCTTGGAGGCTGTGTTCCAGCTTTTCTTAGGAGGTTATGTGATTCTCTCGGTCTCATCCAAACCTGGCCGCAGATGACTTCGCTCTGCTGCGCAGTGTGACCTGGTTGTCCTGCTTGCCCTGAATTCCACAATCCAGCATCAAAGCTTCACTGTGGTCGCTCCATCTTTCTGCTGCTAAACGACATTAAAGTTCCGATGAACGGTTTCAAGCTTTTCCCTATGACAGCGCCATCTATCGTTCTGAACCTGATCCTCCATTTAATTAGTGGAGCCTACGTGGGTCTCGTGAAACGTTTCTTTGACGACTGGTGCTTCAAAAAAGTCTCGACCACCAAAGCTGTCGCCGTGTCGTTCCGCCATTTACCGAAGAACAGAATCAAAACTAAGGCTGGGCACAAAGGATTCCAGAGCCTAGGACCAGCGACTGAGAAAGCCAGTGAATCCAACAGAGTTCTGTTTCGGCATTTAGTGGACACAGAACAACAAATAAAATAATGCCTGGTTAGAGACTGGGTTTGTTTATCAGACTGATAATAATCAAGAGTGGTGATAGTTATAAGCGACGCTAAACCAAGAGCAACTCCTTTTCAGACGATAGGCGAAGTCCCCGACCCATTTTCCACTTCCATTTATGTACGCATTTGTATATTCATGTATGTACTGTATGTATGTACGTATGTATGCGTGTATGTATGTATGTATGCGCGTATGTATTATCTGTACCTAAATATTTATTATGCATGCATGCATGTATGCGGATATTTATATAGCGTTTTTATTTATATCTTAACAGTTTTGCCTCGCAGCAGTTTTCCTATTTAGTCACAAATCATCTAAATTCTGGTGATCTCATGAAGGCATCTAAAGAAATGCAATACAAGCTCAGCTTTATTATTTTCAAACTGCATGTATTCGATACCAAACGTCGTAAGCTTTGGCGTCTGCGAGCGCTAAGTCTGGAGAACATTGTTTAACATGCACATTCAATCATGGCAGCGTCGTTAAGACTGAATTGGGTCTGGATCGATTTCTCTTTTTATATCAATAGAACAGATCTTCAGACAGGCGGATAACAACGATGAAGAATCTTTGGTATCGCGGGCGGGGGATAGAGAAGTGATACTGATTGTGCGAGTGAATTACGTGGGAGAGTTATGCAACGGGAGACGAACAGTGGACCAACTACACTACAGTCTTAAAAGTTACTCTTTGAAACTGTTGGATTTCAGAAATCTGTCCTGGACCCCGCTGCGGAGCTTGACGTCCAGGTCAGAGTCAACCACCGCAGTCAGTCAATTGATCAATTGATCAAAAACTTCAAACCAGAGAAGTGGGTTTTAATCATTGGCAACCATCAATCATTTACGCACAAATTATCCTTCATAATCCAAATGGATATTTCTAAAAGAATTGCTCTAGAAGCGTTGGGGACGGGAGCTTTGTACCCCTTAACCGCTTTGCATCGTTGAACCTATCGTAATTTCACATAACAAATATCGACACTGAGACAAAAATTCATAAATCGAGCACCCAGTTGGTTAGAGTCGTTCGTTCGGACATGCAGAGTTGCCAATAAAGGCAGAATTGCTAATGGTGGATAATCCTGTCTTTTCTGACAGTATCCATTTGTCAAAATTTCGAGTATTTCGTGCATCATGTCAATGTTTCAGCCTCGGCTGAGTCAGTTTTTCTGTGATATTCATAGTTCGTTCTTTCAGTGAGCGTTTCACTTGTCTGCACAAATAAATTTCATTTGGTTCTTGCAGATTCGCTACAAGTATATTTATACTCTGACAAAGATTTGATTTTCTTAAAAGAGGACATCCTAGAAATTGAAAGTCACTGCAGTTCACAGAAATCAAAACTCTGTCTGTGAGAATAAAGACTCAGAAAGATTTCGAAAAGGCTGTACTTATTCGCCCTGAAAAATAATTTTTCCCCAGAGAATTCCGTTTCAAAGCCTATAAGATCAAAGAATATTGATAGTCTGGAAATGAAGTCTGATGAAAACTGATATAATGGCACGTTGCAGAATTTAGCTCAGCAGTTGTGATAATGCTTATAGAACGAATGCTGAGATAGCCACTGATGCAGTATCTCAAGAAAGTGGGTCATGTATTCTGAATTATTACCCAATATTACTGTTAATAGTATTAGTTTTTAAAGCCACATGATCACGTCATGGGCGAGGAGAAACTTAAATGAAATACTGTTGTTAATCTTAAATAGCCAATCGTTGATTGTCACGAAAACACGCTTGAACAAGAAAGGCGTAGTAATGGTATATTACTTAAATTAAAATTATAACTGGTGAGAACCTAACATCGTATGCAAAGTTTAAAATAGAACCCTCGGTGCACTGGAATCGATTCGATCCATAAATCGACGAAAAACGAGAGATTTGCGAAAAACACAAGACTTTCTTACATTTTAAAAACAAGTGATATTAAACAAAAGTCTAAACAACTGTTGTATCATAATTTTAATTAAACGCTAAATATGAAATTGCCTGCCGCCTACTAAATTAGAGTTATCAACGCCGTCATCGCTCCTTCAACCTCAACAAAGGGGGCAGATGACGTAAGATACTCGTCATAGAAATGTTCAAAGTGTCACACATCAGCTTCATAAACTAAAACAACGATGGGTATGCATTTATAGGCTAATGGAAGGTCTTTACTGCACTAGCTGGTTATATAGTTAAGGTGTATCACTTGCGCTGCATAATTGTCTATCCATGTTAGTTAGACAGTAAGCCAGGATATATACACCAGGACCATTGTATGTCCTATCTGCTTGGAACGAAACACAATTTGTTTACCCTGAACTCAGCAATATTTCGAGGGGTACATTATCAGAATATAGGCTTCATATATTCTCAACTGTTTCCTATCTTGGGAATTCAAGGGTAGAAAGTATACGTTGCCTGCACGTTAGATTTTGCTTTGGCTTAAGCTCAAAGAGGCGCAATTAGCTTTGCGTTAAATCTGAAACATGCTCTAGAGTTCAGTGCGGCTTTAGTTGCGTCAGATCTGCTGGTTTTCGAACATCGACTTCTAGGTGGTATTGTTTTAGAACAGTGTGAATTAGAATTATATGCAGTAGAGAGGGTTGAGGGGAATTGTTAAAGGATAATTGTTGCCTCAGCCCCAGTATTGGCGCTGGTCAATAAGCATGTGTATGGGGGTGTAATTATACATACATGTTTCAATGAAGCTTTCTAAATTCAGTTCAGTTTCGGTTTTAAATTCAGTTTTAAGTTCAGCAGTTGGTGAAAATAGTTTATGGCATACAACGATAGTTAGGATAATTTCCACCAGGGCAGTTTGTATTGTATTTTTGTATTTATCTAGACACCTGATATAGCGCATTTTTGGTTGGTCTACCTCACAAAAGCACTGCCTATATGCTACGATATTGTCTGAGTCGAGAGAATTGGACGAAACCGGGGAAAGGTTGGTGGCAGCAGACGGGTGACATGATAGTTTTCGTTCGTGATCTCGAAGTTTCTCAAAATCACCGAGAATTGCTTTGATTCGAATTCCAATATTACATGAGAATTTGTTGCACTTCCAAGTATGCAACAGCGTTGGATGTTTCATATGCAGTGCTCCCTCATTTGATCCAATTTTCTTTGATTTACCCACTTACGCCGGCATAAAATGCATCTATACGATCATCATCATCATCATCATCATCATCATCATCATCATCATCATCATCATCAACAACAACATCATCATCAACAACAACAAGCACCATCATCACCTCATCATCATCATTAGCATCGTCAAAGTCGTCGGCATCATCATCATCGGTCTTGTAGACAGTGGCAATTGCTAGAAATTTGTTGCTTCCGGCGATTCCGGCAGACAAACAGGTAATTTCATCGTCCATTGGCCAATCCGGTGCTTATAAACTGGGTAGCTTCGGGTTGTTTTTAAGCTGACTAAGTGGACTAATTGCTATAAGCGTAATCAGCCAATCGTCAAAGCGACTCGTTCGTTCGTTCGTTCGGTCGGTCTGTCGGTCTTTGATTAGCGGTTTCATGGTTGGTCATTTCATTTGATCCTTCGGCCATATTTCATCGAATGTCACATGTGACACATACACCGGCGGCCATTATCGGCCGAGGCACAGATGATCATCGGCAGCAGCTAATCATTGGCCAGAGTTCAGAATCAGAGTCGATGACTCACTTGACTATAACGACGAGCGCAGGAGACGATCCAACAACCATCAGCCACGTAAACAAAAACACATTTGTTACACGCACCCGTGCAGTCGCACATGGAATCTCCTCTACTGCACTGCATGTAATTAATGTAAGCTACTGCAGTGTAATGTAATTTGACATTTATGTAGCCCCTTCTAACTCTAAAATGGAATAGGATTCTATATGATGATGTTAGAGTTCGTTCAAAAACGAGGAGCTCTTCTGCAGGCGAATTCACGATTGTCGAATTTTCTCTCCGGAAACTTTTTCAATTGCCAGAGAGAAAGATTATAATTTAAATATTGCGAGGTTCATTTTTAGTTAATATTTTTTGACATTTTGCACGTTTTTAAAGAAAATCTTGCATGGAACAATCGTGAGTGACTCAATCCTGCTGCCTTATTATTTTGAATTGCCTGGGCCTAATACACTAGTGCTTTCACAGTTTGCCGAATACGGAAGACGATCCTAAGCACACGAGAACCAGCTGCCAATGACGCAGTTCCTCCAACATCCTATTCGTAAATTGGTAGGCTGACATTGAAGTATAGCGAATCAATTTTCATTGAATCAGATCCCACCTAGGTTCCTAATGCCATCTAGCGAGTTTTAGTCATATCCCACCTAAATTCATGATTGTTATTTGGCGAGTCTTTTAGTCAGGACCAACACAGGTCCCTGATAATAGTTAACGAGTTAGATTCAACAGCCTCTTGTGAAATACAGTCTGGCCGTAGATAAGATGACGACCGCACTTGCGACTAACAAACGAATTAAGTTCAAGTAAGCTATCAACACTGGTAAGAATACCAAGATATTAATTCGTGCAATGTCGTCGATTTGATTACTTAAATCGCGGATTAGGTCAATTGCAGACAAGTTTTCGCCGGATTCCGATTGGGCTTGTGCAAGACGTACACACTGTCTACAGAGGGCAGGTCCCGTTGGTCGCCGTTACCGTGTTTTGCGAGCACTTCATCAGCTGAAACTACGTTGTCCTCAGTAACCTACAGGGCGGAAACTTCGAATGCAGCGTCGACCGTCTATCGTCATTCGTCATCACATACACGAATATGCGTTAACTAATGTTGGTCAGTCGAGTTCCTTCTAAGTTGTTTAAAGATCATATGAACGAACTGTGTATTCTTTGTTGCACAGAGTAAGAAGCCGGTATTTCGTTGTTAAGCTGATGCTCGTCTCTTTAAAGCAATCTTGAACAACCCAAATCATGTCTTACATCAGCTACTCCCACCAATTAAAACCCTCAGTTATTCCCTACGGCCCCACACCCATGATCGTATTATTCCTCCTGCTGACAATTTAACGCGTAAATGTTTTGTTGTTAGGATGTTGTATGAATATTAAGTTTTCTTGTGTTCTTAAATACTTGTAAACCGATGTGCGATTAGCTATTGGTTAATAAAGAATATACTTACTTACTTACTTACTTACTTACTTAAGCATTATAGCCATGCACATATCTATTTAACACGTATATCCGTTTAATACATAGGCCTATGTATGCCATAATTATTATGAATATAAACGGTAATAGGAAAAAGCGACCCCCTGGAAAACTTCATAATAACTTGTAGTCAAGATTAATAACAATTAAAATTTTAATCAAATTTGGACAGTAACCAGCTTAACTATTATGTTAGATGCATTAAGCTATAATTTGTGCTCAAAATGTCCTCCTTTGACTTAGATGCAGGCAGTAATGCGCGCCCGCCATGTCTGATTGCAGAGTCAATTACGCTTTTATCCAATTCATCCCGCACCAGCCTGATACGTTGACGTAGCTCGTTGGCATTCTGAATTTTTGTTCCGTAGATTTTTTCTTGCTTTATTCCCCAGATTTTTTTAGTCCACAGGATTTAGGTCTGGACTGTTTGGAGGCCACAGTGCAGGAGGTAAGAAATCAGGAGTTTCGTTCGCCCGCAGTTCGACAATTTCATGAGCTCGGTAGGCTGGAGCACCATCCTGCTGAAATGTGTAACACTCTGACATTTCTCATATATCTGGTAAGAGTTTCTCCGTTAACAGGACATTCCGGTAATACGCACCATTAATTTTAACCCCGGGTTCCACGAAGTGTAGGCTATCCCCGTTCTGCCAAGTGCAGGCACACCTACCGAAACCATTAGCGATTGACTGAAAGTTGAGCGAGTGCGAAGCAAACGATTCTCATGGGCGTTCTTCTTACGAGTACCGACGGCAGCATACAGGCGATCGCTGTGGCTATTCGATGGTGCAGCGACACTGAAAAGTTTCTCATCAGTGAACCAAATGAAATGGACCATATGCGCAGGATAAGGTGTCAACAAAAGCCTTGAGCGCTCAAGTTTTGCCTCCTGCTTGTTGGCTTCCGTGAGTTCAGTCGCTTTTACACCTTTTGAAACATTTTAATCCAAGGTCTTACTTCACAATTTGATTTACTAAACATGAGAAATGCCTAGTTCTCGTGCAATTTGTCGCTGTGTGAGATGAGTTTGCGGTTTCATCTCTTGAACCAAAACAAGATCTTGAACCTTTTCGATGTACTCGTTACTTCTCGCAGTTCGTGGTCTGCCGCTACCTACCTGACGACTTGACGGTCCAGTTCTATCATTCATCCTCAGAAGGGCCTTAAGTCCACCGAGTTTCCATTTCTTTTCTGGAAATTTTTAAAGGAAAGTTTGGCCCCAAAATTCTTATTTTGCGGTAAAAATTTTATGACTGATTTATCCTCTTCGCTGAGCGCCATTTTTCCGTAGATAGTGTGCTCGCGAATGACGTCAAATTGACGTCATATTTAATGGGGGACCATCAAAGATTCAAATATCCTTAGCCGTTAAAGTCAAGATTGAAATCCATTTGAATATCCCTACATTTACGAATATTTCGTAGTTATATATATACACAACAGTTGTAGAGGTCGCTTTTTCCAATCACAGCATAGATATCCTGCAGTGAAACGATGCCCTGTATCGGACTTGCTCGCGCCTCTGCTTAAAAAAATACATACATTACTTACGGAAACAAAAATCTTAAAGGAAACGATAAGAAGAAAGAAATGAACTTATGGACAATGTCAACAACATTTTCATGTCGAAGACGTCAACGGCCTTAGTTGCCATAAGATGTCGTTAAACCCATGGACAACAACAACAGCCTCTGCTTGTGACTAGTTATACTTAGCAGCGGATAATAAATGAGCGAACACCTTACCTTGCGTAACATTACAACACAGAGGCGTACAGTTTGATTATTTGAAGCCAAGACTGAATCATGCAAAGGCCATAATAAAGTGTCTTGATAAGTAACTTAAATGTAGGCAGCGATTTGCCAATTCAAACAAACGTCCGATCTGAAGTCTATTGCAGAGGATTCCAAATACACGAGGCATATTAACTGAAAGCACACGAAACTGTTCTGAACGTAAGCTTTTGTGACCTACCAGAATCCGTAGAACGTAACGTTCTAAGAGGACGACATGGGGTTAGCAGTTTACGAAATCATGACATAAAGGTACTATTCTGGGCTTTAAAACTCAAACATGTCAATAGGCCTAAGTAAGTAAGTGAGACATTAAGTAAGTATGACATTTGTTAACACGCCACGTGTCCATCGGCTGAGCGAGGAATCGTAGGCCTAGTAATAGTAATTAGACCTAGTTATTGAAAATTACCGGCCTACTAACCCCGAATGCATCGATGTGTTGCCAACACAAAGAACCTCTCCGATGGTGAAATAGGTCAACATCGTCAGCTGAATGACCTTTCGTAGCCTCTCCTTGTCCATCTTCTACACTTCCGGCTCAGTTACTTATTTCCAACAGCAACATAATGCGTGCAGTTTAACTAACACAGCTACACAGTCCTCAGTCTGTTACGAAACGATCCGTTACAGTGTTACGTGCGTTGCAAGGTTACGTGGCATGTGTAACATTGATGCGATCGTCGGTACAGCGAGCGCAGAGTGGAGCCATGTCACGAAAAGCGTCCTCCACTGAGTCCCAGCAGTGGTCAGTCAGCGATGGTCACTGCATTGACCAGTGTCCAGCCTCGCCGCCATCCGGTGATAAATAGGCCATGCTGCGCCAATGTTGTCATTTTCTTAGGCTTTCTCTCGTCCGAACGCAACTGCAAGAAACGACTGATACTAGGACGGCGGATGGAAGAAAGAATGGATGGATCAACGGATGAATGGAAGGACTGATGGATGAGCGGATGGATGGATGAGTAAATGAATGTCTGGATGGATGGGTGGATGAAGTGATGAATCGATAGGTGCATAAATCGATTGATGACTTATGCACTAGGCATAGTAAATGGATGGAAGGATGGGAAGTCAGATGGATGAGCGGATGGATATATACATAGATCAATACAAGGATGGTTGGATGATTGGATGGTTGGATGGTTGGATGGTTGAATGGATGGATGGATGGATGGATGGGTAAATAAATCGATGGAGTTAGGAAGGCAGATAGGCAGAGAAGTACGAGCGTATGTACGGACAGATGGTTGGCTTGATGGATTAATTGATAAGTGGATAACTGCATGTATGGGTTGGTGCTGATTGGATGAGTGAATGAAGAACTGGATGAGTATTTGTAGAAATTGGCGGATGGATAAACAGCGGATGTTGCAAGTTATACCTAAATCACAAATGATTCAAGAGTAAAAATATGAACAGTCCCTTGATTTTATTTTAAAAAAAACAAAATTGTGCATTCATATTAAACAAACATCATCGGTTCACCCGCATTTCAATATATTCAGTGAAGTGCGACAAAATGCATCCCCCATTCTCCCATGGAATAACACGTCAGCTACAGCTATTTCACGACGTGGCAAAGGACAGGTAACGTATTTATTGCCACCCGATATGCTTACTATGATATTAGGTGAGGTAGAGTTTTATCGCATACATCTGTGCTATTTGATATTCCGCCATTTTGTTTCGGTGTGTTCTGCTTAGTCTTAATGGACGGTCGCCATGGAGACTTGTATCGATCCGCCGCGTTGCGTACACGAACTTATAGTTAGGAAATGAAACGGTGAAGCGATAGGACGAAGGGTTAATACGCTTCCGCAAGAATTATCCACAAACCCTTTAACGGAGCTCAGCAAGGAAAATAGAGTTTCCCTGAGGGCGAAGGAACGATGAGCGACAGATGCCGGACGGAGAATAAGCGACAGCAGGAATAACACTAACCAGTTTCAGTGCTGTGTAAAGATATGAAGATTGAAATACCCTGACAACCAAGCATTCGGATCGCTATCTAGATGTCTAAATGACATCAGCGTCTTCATCTCTGCCTAGCTGTCTGTTTGATCTTTCTGCCCGATTGTCTGTATGTTCGTCCCTATGTATGTCTTTTGTCTGTCTGTATGTTCGTCCCTATGTATGTCTTTTGTCTGTCTGTATGTTCGTCCCTATGTATGTCTTTTGTCTGTCTATTTGTTTGTCTGATCGCCTCTCAGCGTCCTGATTGGCTACATCGGTTAAAGCGTATGTCGATGGGCTTCTGTGCGTGAGGATGCCAGTTCGCACACCGATCGTGGCTGTATTTCAGAGATTTTATTTTCTCGGGCTAGCACGGTCCGTACACGGGGACCGTAAAGGGCATGGCGCCCATTCAAACGGGCAGCGGTGTTGACGGGTCTCACCCGATTAATTCATTAAAAAATTAGCAGGGTCGAGGCCATACGGTCGCTATAGAAAAACATGTACATTGAAATTTTAGTGTATGACTTTGTCTTTCTGCCTCTGTCGTAGGAATAATAGAAACACGTGACCCTATCAGATCTATGGAGCAAAAAATCGAAGATCAATACACAGCAGCTGCTGAGGCTGTTGAATTCAGCAGGAGAAAGAGAAAAGGAAACAGTGGTGGATATAGCTATAGGCGTGAGGGGCGGTTTCTCCCACCCCTCTTGGTTATGTGCCGGCCAACCTCAGTCCATTGTGTACTACCAGAATGTGCGCCCCTCTGGAAATGCTCTTCACCCCACGGAAGCAATTCTGAAAGGAATGTTATATGGCTGACCTCCAATCAGTCAGTCAAACGGATAGTAAAAGCACACATGTATAGGCCTCTCCTCCCCGCGAAAGGGATTTATCGATTTCTTAAAACGCTTTATAAGAGATATATACGATATATATATATAAGAGGGAGATATATGAGAGATATATAAGAGATTCATAAGAGATATATGAGATATAAAGAGAAGAGATATATAAGAGATATAAGAGATATATAAGAGAAGAGATATATGAGATATAGATAAGAGAGAGATATATAAGATATATATATAAGATATATATATAAGATATATATAAGAGATATATAAGAGATATACATATATAAGAGATATATATGAGATATATAAGAGATATTTATAAGGGATATACAGTATAAGAGATATATATAAGATATAGGGCCTACATATAAGAGAACTAAATGAGGACAGTGTTTCTCTCGGTCAATGGCATTTTCTAGCCGACCCGTTTTGTGATGAAACCTGCGTCGTTCGGTTCACACGTGACCTGCTTGGAAACTCAATTAGCGCAGTTTGTGTTGGTGTCCTTCAGCATCAAAGCCTCGTGCACCAGCGTTTTGTTATGTGGCTCAGGTCTCGCGATTTCCGGGTTATAAGCCACGGAACGGCGGTCAAAGCCACTTAATAGATCTCGTCATCAAAGGCTGGATCCACCCTACACGAACACAGAACGAACATTCGCTCTGAAGGGTCTCGCATATTGATAGGAGTGGGTGCGGGGTGATTCAAGAGGGTCACGTATGCACAGACTGGGTTCAAAGTGATTGAGCAGACTTAAAAGGCTCTTACCCAAATTCGTTGGGTTGCGATTTTAGGATGGTTTTACTAAGTTCCATGTGCGTCAAGTGTCCAAGCTCATATATGCTATAAAAACGCGCATATATAATTTTCATAAACCAGATTAACCTAACCTAATAAAAAAGCCGACTTATGTAACACATTTCGAGCAAATTTGATCGTTAAATCTGCCATAGTTTTGCGTAATAGGCTTACAAATAATTAATACGCAAAGTACAATCGCCTGGAAATGATCCAGTCTATATATCATTTTTCAAGATTTTACTATTCCTTTGAGGTTTCTTCTTGTCACTAGGTGTCCCTTCAATGTTTATTTTTCTTAGCATCTGTAGAGTAATATTGCATATGCTGTGACTTAAGCCTACTTAGGCCTAATACAAACCTTCAGAAAGGGAAGACTGCTGTGGCAACACTTTGTTCTGCTAATTATAGGCCTAATGCCAGAGTTTCAACTAGGCCTACCTTAAGTGATTTCAAACGCTGCTGCGAAGATTTCTATGGCGGTGATGAATCTAGGTTGAATGTATAGATTTATTAATAATTGATTGATTGATTGATTAGTAATGATGATTCCATGTAAATTACATAAGAATTACATAATTCAACAATATAACCATGCATAATGCTCATGGAAGGGTTTATTAATAATAATTAGTTATGCTTAATTTAAGTTAGAAAATACGAATTACATAGTAGTTTGATATTTAAGTTGTTATTCTCTGGACTTTATTCACCAGGTGACCGTGGAAAAGAGGCAAAATCCGATCCCGAGACAAAAGCTTTTCAGCGCCTGTCTTCAGAAAGCAGGCCGATGACCCAGTTCTGAAACTTCTTTTCATAGAAATGACCCTGTCATGAAAAGCAAGAGTAGAACAACTATTGCATGTTTTATTAAAAAGAACAGTGAGATATGTAGCTCTGAAATATGTGGCTCTGAGATATGTAGCTCTGAGATATGTGGCTCTGAGATATGTAGCTCTGAGATATGTAGCTCTGAGATATGTAGCTCTGAGATATGTGGCTCTGAGATATGTAGCTCTGAGATATGTGGCTCTGAGATATGTAGCTCTGAGATATGTAGCTCTGAGATATGTAGCTCTGAGATATGTGGCTCTGAGATATGTAGCTCTGAGATATGTAGCTCTGAGATATGTAGCTCTGCGTGCAGAGTTGCCAAACAGACCAAGGCCACCACAGTGCCCATCACTACTCTCCGATTTTAGCAACTGTCTTGGAATCAGAACGTTTCGGGGTTGACTACACACTGTGCATGTAAATAAAAAGAACCCTTGCATTAATAATAATAATAATAATAATAATAATAATAATAATAATAATAATAATAATAATAATAATAATAATAATAATAATAATAACTACAATATATTATTATTATTATTATTATTAGTAGTAGTAGTAGTAGTAGTAGTAGTAGCAGTAGAAGTAGTAGTAGTAATCTGAGAACTTCTCTAGCGCCAATGTAATAGTGTTTAAGACATCATCGATGGTCGCTACTTAACAAAATCCTTGTATAAGCCAAATTGCAGGTGAATCCTGTCAAAAGCTAAGATGGAGTCCAAGAAACACAGAAACACCCTATGGAGGAAAAGACTTCAGGAAGAGATGAGTTTTAGTCGAGAGCTAAAGGATAACACAGACCTTGCAGAGCAAACCTTTGCCAGTAGAGAGTTCGAGAGTCTAGGGTGAGCAACAGAAAAAGCACGCCTGCCGAGAACTGTCCTTATCCACGGAATAGCCATTAGAAAGACACCCAGAATATCACCTGGTGGAGTACAGACAAGTCTTACAGTCAACAGGAAATGCCAATAATAAGGTTGGCTGGAATGTAGGACCTAATGTCGTGCATACGATTAGTCCGGTGTTGAAAACTACTATTAAATTAACTATCTAAATGTTTAAAAATTATTAAAAGCTGTTTTAATCGTGTCTATAATACCAACTAAATTAAAATTTATAAAAAATCATGTTAAACTAACGTCACAATGACGTCATTTGTGAAAAACAACCTCACCAAATGGCGTTCATCTGGTAATCGATGCTCCTATTGGTCAGTGGCGTGCGCGCCTTGAGGCCTGCATTTAGGCCGAAAGATTTAATCACCCGGTGGCCGCGCTCTTATATTTCCTACATAAATTATAGCTAAAATATAGTTAAATAAAATCTCTAATCATTGAGCTAAATTTCTACTGATTTTGAATAATAATTTCCAATAGTTATTGAAATGATTCTAGGTGTTCTTTTTCCTGTCACGGTGTGTATTGAACACAAGACTGCTTCATTATGAGCCGTCTTTTACATTATTATTATAGCGCCACTTTTCCAAGGTGCAAACTGTCAATTGATGGTCAATCTTCAGTTGGCTGCTTCTTCCCTCAGGAATCTTGTAAACCGCGTAGATGAAGTCATGAAGGACAAAGTTAATCAAACCCTAGATGCATTCATTATTGGTACTTTATGTTGCGTCGGCTACCTTTCTATATGTATACAGTGACCGATAAATCCAGACTGGCCATGCATCTTTCCTCAGCTGCGTGTTCTTGAATGAGTATGAGAGGCAATCTAATTAAACTGTTAGTGTGCCCCGAAGGCCAACGAAATAAAAAGCTTTTCTAATTCGTAGTGAACGCTGGCGTGGGCTGATGGATAGGTTTTTTGGTATCTCCCACAAATCTTCTTCAGTAAATCGATGCGTCTGCGTAACTCGGTTATTCCAAGCCAAACTTTCGTCCAATATGCCCCAAGGCACAGCGGGCCGAAATATATACAGTCGGAGATCTTTCAAGTATAAACGATGGAGCTTTCCAAGGAAAATTTTTCGTAACAGGGATGTGTCCCTGAAGGCGTAATCCGTTAAACGCCATTTCCCAGAAATGCTGCCACACTTGCTTTTGCATTACTTCATTGTTATGTTATCATTGCACATGCATATCTGCAATTATAATATTCATCGAAAAAATGAAAAAACACAGGAATTGAAGCTAAGCAGATCTGCATAATTGCTCAGGTTATTGTCGTTCATGAGTGGCAGACATGATATTCCATTGTATCTACTGATTGTAGTAACATGCATGGCTTACATTATTTGCATAGCACTCCATGTTACCCGTGTATTCCTTGCAATCCTTGCAAAAGATGCACCATTTCAATGGTTTCGTTTTTCTAATGAATAACTATAATGTTTATGTCACATTTCTGGATGTCAATTGCATATGGCGCGTTAACAACTGAGAATTGCTGTTTACTTTAAAGGTCTAATTGTCTTTAAAATGCATTGGATGAATTGCATAACGGTACACGAGCCTAGCTTGGCTTTAAATGAAAAAATGAGGATGTTTAACAATAAAGGTAGCTGATCGCGGAGACATGAAGTAGCTTCATGATTTGTGTTGTTGCATCCGATGTCGCAGCCAACCAATATTATTATTAGTTAATTAGTAACTTCTAAAACGCGCCGATGTCAAATGCTTAGGCATCAACCAATGGCGACCCAAAGCCAACCCGCAATCGGTAATTACCAGAAGGTCAGTCCGCAGAAAGAGACGTCTATGGTGTATAAGCAATTTGAAAAGGGTAAGTCTTACGATGATAGCGAAATTAAACAAACGAATGAGCAGAACGAAAAGACAAGGGGGGGGGTTCTATGACGTGGCAGTCGCTTCACCAGGTCTTGCGGCTATTAAGCTACAGCCTCTCAGATGTTGGTTCAGAACCCTCAACGTCCCATCTCCATCATAAAGTTTTACGTAATTGTACATATAAATAAATCTTGTTAAATAATTGATTAAACGTGACAATGCCCCGGCTCTAAACTGTGCAGTTTTGCCTCTAAAGTATCCCTCAAAATCGCTGGACATTGCAATCAGATTATTCCATGGCCCAAGCGATCTTCAAGTTCTCACGATGGCGCCTGTTGCCAAAATTGCAAAGCATAGTTATAAGACCCTTATTAAATTCGTTGTAATTTATTATTAATGCATATTAATTAGACCTAATCTAGTCTAATACAATGACTTCTACAGCCCCTGTATCATAAATGCACAAGGCATCAGTCGATTGTCGCTTGAAGAAAGCCTAATCCGTTGAAAAAGCCTGATCTAAATCTAATAGTCAGAGAAACAAGAACTCAGGCTACGAGCACGTTGAAGGAGCAAGTTGAAAAGACGAATCTTAAATCGCAGGAAAATATCCGATTATAACTCAGTAGGCACCAAGCCTTGCAACAGTGCCATTCTACCATGACTTATGTTAACCGTGCGGCGGCCAAAACAGTGAGCAACGTCTCATGTTCTAAGTCATAAAGTGAGTAAGATATCGATTAAGTATAATATAGACTAAAGCTATTGATTTAAGTAATTAAGCCAATGACTAAGTCCTTAAGAAATCAAATGTCATTAAATCAGTAACCTATCGACTAAGTCAGCCATTTATTGACTAAGTTCTTATTAAACTAACCTTAAACCCGAACCCTAAACTTAACTCTAATTAGCTTTAAGCCGAACCGAAATTTTAACTGTAACCCTACTACAACTCTAACCATAATTAAATTGCGAAAACCGCAACTCTGTTTTTGAAAGCCGCGGATTTAATTTCAAAAGCCGAGGCGTTACTTTCGAAAGCCGCTGCGTTAATTTTAAAGTCGCGGCTTTCATTGCAAAAACCTCGGTTTTGCTTCTGAAAGCCGCGGCATAAATTTCAAAAGTACGGCTTTAATTTTAAAGGCCGCGGTAATAGTTTTATAAGCCGCGGCTTCAATTACGAAATCCAAGACTAATTGCAGAAGGCCGCATCCCAACCCTTACCCTAACAATTGCTTTTTAGAGCCGCGGCTTTAATTATTATGACCCCCAGCTTCAATTTTAAAGGCTGCAACTCTAGTTTTAATAGCCGCCAAGAAAAACATTTTAAACTGTGCAAAAGTGCAAAATTGTATAACTTCTTGTAGATGAAAAAGGAGAGGCAACACGATTTCGTAGCAATTTCACTCCGGTTAAAAAATTGTTTGTTTATTTAAGTATTTATTACATAAGTATAATAATTTAATTAAAACAGCAACTTTGAGGTAGTAATTCGGCACCTTAGTGATTTAAGTAAATACATATACAGAGGCAGAATGGCTGGCTGTCTGTTATTTCAACTAAAGACAATGATAACGCAATTAGTGATGTACTGGATTGCCATGGAAACTACATATGACGTCATTTCGAATTAACACCCAGACTAGTTTCAAACAAAACAAACGTTACGGACGTGGAGAGTTTGAAAGAATCGGTCGACTTGTGTGGAATATTTTGTTAAATCAACTCGACGGATTGATTATTATTAAAGACTCGGTCGGCAATCGAGGTCTTTGTGTAAATATATTGCAATGAATGTTTGAAAATATCAACAGCATTCTTATTATTCTAGTATAGATGGGCCAATAGATCGAAGGGTCAAATTTACCATACGTCGGATTTTGTATCTTCTAAATTACACGCGACTCAACAAATATGTACAGGGAAGAGCAGCAAGGAATCTACATGAAGGTCTTCGCTTCGTTTCGGGTATTTTACTTCTAGCGATCAACCTGCGTACTGCAACCTGAAGAATTCCAGTGTGGACTTATCGTACCCAATGCAAGAAACTTCTGTATACAATATCTCTGAAGAAAAATCTAATTGCTACCTTTCAAAAAAGATAACTATGTACTTAATTTAATCGGTGCGGGAAAGGTAGGTTAAGGTCATTATGTATGTTTGACTTGCGGCACGGTGGTTTATCGGTAACACGTTGATTCAATGATCATGTGGTTGCGGGTTCGACTCTGTGTAACGACGCTGGGGAAGTTGCTTGCGCACACGTGCCTCTGTCACCAAGCAGCATAAGTAGGTACCGGCGTAAGCTGGGAAGTAAACGACAAGTCCTGCGATGCGCTGGCTCCCTGTCTAGGACCTTGTGAATCGTCCATTGCCGGCTCAAGGGCTTAGAAAAGCTAGAAAAGAAAATGAGCGCCTCCCCTACTTCTCACTTGTGAGATTTGGGACACATTTTACACTTTTTACATGTTTGACGTGATTAATAATTTCTCGAACTCTACATAAAAACTGAAGTTATCGAGAATATCATTCCTCTTAATGTAGATTGTACATTCGCTATCTGGTTTGACAAAGAGTAAGTATAACACTACAATTTGTGTAGTCTAGTCTATAGAAAGTCCTTAGAAACATTGTCCCGAGGTTTGTAGGATTTTTCGGCTGAAGCACATTCAGTAACCACAAGTGCATAGTTTATGCACGATTTATATACACAAGTGCGATTTTATTTGTTAAAATTTGTAGTGGTCTTAAATTTTTCTGAATGTTTAAGAGCTCAGTGACTTCGACTTGGATTTTGAGACGATAATATAAAATCATCCATTGACCTAGATGTATATAGTAGAATCATAAAATCTTCGATCATGAACATCTATCTACCAAAGCCATTTGGTGAGAAATGCATCTTTTGTGGTGCATAGATCTATTTCAAAATTTAACGGCTGCTTTCTGTTAATACTGACTGAAATGTACGTACATAAACCTGTGTGAGCGAAATTTAATTTTCACTCAAGTCATTTTCGCAATTATAGAAAGGAATAAGACAGAACGGTGGAGAGTGAATATTGAACTTCGCAGAAACGGCTCAAGTTGTCTATAATTAGGGCAATTTAAGGCCATTGTTGATACACTTGTAGAGTTAAGAATATGATATAAAATTTGAAATAGTAAAAGTTACAACCGCTACTTAGCGTTAAATTGCTGAGAAAAGTACATCAGAAGAAATAATTTCCGTATGAAAATGAGTAGCTTCCACAGCCAATGTCGTCGCTTCGTCAATACCTTGCACAATGACTGGAAAAATTCCAAAACGAACGAAAATACGTCATTCTGAGCAACATCTTGCAGTGTTGTTGGATACAAATCGTGCGAGACGTTGACGCTGTGTAGTCATTTTTTCTAGAAAAACTCTCATAGCCTACGGACTAGAAGGCGCATGCAGTGATCAGAAATAGTGCCGTTTTGTGTACGTTTTTTGGCGTAGTTCTATGCTGACGCCAGACGCCATTGCTTTCCTATACGATGAAGGTCATCGCTGATGTTTATCTCAACAACTGCGATTGATTGGGTGCGTTGACAAATTGAGCGGATTTCAGAAGAAGGAGGATGCGTTTCATCGGTCACTGCCCATCATTTGCATAAATTCTGCAAACGTAGAACCAAAAACAATTAATATTTCAGTGATTTTCGACTGCGTTAACAATAAAAAACGGTATCGCAACAAATCTGTTACCTACTTATTGGTTGCGTAATTAGCTATTGTTTCTGTACGATTCTTATTATCTCATTTTCCCTTCAACCAAAATACCAGACATTCACAGAATTAAACATTAAAGCGATGTTTAGCTTAATTTGCATTGTCGGTGCAAATGAATGTATCCATTTCGTTTCGTTTGAAGAGGATAACAGAAATAAATCTAAAAGTCGATCACCATTCGCAGTCAAATATACCCATCTGAGTAGCAACAATTTCTAAGACCACACTGCAGCATTCGGACTGGTTTTGTTAAGCATTAGACAATGTCTACAACCACAGGGCCACGCTAATACGATTCGCTTTATACTTGTCCACATGTCTTTCTGGAGACCCTCAGCTGGAAACCGAACCTGACCTAACCTTTCAGATTTTGTCTGGATTGCAAATAAACGGATTCATTTGACTCCTTGGTTGCTAAAGTGCTGAACAGCAGATTTTACATTTATGATTACGAGTTTTACGTTTTACGATTACGAGTTTACATTTAAGAGTACTTTTCGGAGCGCAAATGCGATTTTACAAGACCTTCGAAGTCGACTTTTCCGTCGTCGTTCCTATCCGCTACTTTGATCATTGCCCGAATGTCCGAATCCGTCAGGATTTCACCAAGATTCATCATCGTCAGCTTGAGTTCGTGGGCGTCTATCAGTCCATCACCGTCAATGTCGAAGACACGAAAAGCCTGAAGAACTTCCGCTTCCTGTTTCTGTCTTATGGCGTCATCGCCGGCGTCACCACCGCGATCTCTGACGAGTGACATCATCACGATGAATTCATTGAACTCGACGCTTCCGTTGCCTAGGAAACAAAAGACATCCAAATGCTAAGGTAGCTAGTAAACGAGAAGTGCTAATAACTGAGAAATATATGAAAGTAAGAAAGAACTGAATAAACAGAGAAAAGGAGACCACATAAAAAGAAGAAATGAAATGTTGAGGATCACACACAGAAACATTTTTAGCTAATGTAAGGGACGACGCTTTTTAAATCTGTTCCAACGCCTTTTAGAGGTTCTTGAACGGCGCTATACAAATTGATCAGATAATACATCCATCCATCCACACATACAGGCATCGAGCTTGCATGCATACATAGGTCTTCATACAAGCTTGCTTAGATATAAGAATCTACAAGGTAAGATCCAAGGAAGAAACATATATGACAAATAAAGTCATGAACTCATATCGGTGAAAAAGACTTAAAATAATATAGCTATTTTATGAACGCAAACAATAATACAGCAAAATATCTAAGCAAGACTTTTGGTGTTGAGTAGGCCTACGTATTACTAGTAAGTTAATTAATTAGGTTTATCTATTGATACTGTTTATGTTGATGACAGTTTATTCATTGTCAGCATTTGAACAAAACTGGTTACATGTAAAGACTGTTACAAAATTAAAACGCATTTTTTAAAGACCAATGTACTTATTATAATGCATTTTATTACAGACCGATGTACTTATTAAAATGCATTTTATTAAAGACCGATGGTGGGTCATCACTGAAGTTTATCTCAGCAGTCACTGCATGCATAGAAGTCTTATTAAAAGGTAATATCCTACCATTTGTTTCTTTGTATAATTTTATTTTTATCTTTTTGATAACCAATCTCTTAAAAGTATTTCGCTTTATGTCTTCAATACTATCTCGTAATAAGAAATGAAGGTGAGAAAATAGCCTGCATTAATATTTTGCAAGTACTAATGTGGTGAAAGCTAGTTAATATTTTACATTTATTCTTCGGCAGATTAGGAGTTTACTTTCTTTAATACAATTATTTCTCATGTAATGGAGGAAAAACTTATAATTTAGTTCATTAGTTACCGAGTACAATTGTATTTTCATAATCAGTAGGACTACTTTGGCTTAAAGTAGCCAAATAGTAAGCATTTATCTGTCATCAAGTGTACAGAGACAATAATTTTCGAAACTATTTGAATCGATCCACTTTCAAACGCCTACGCACGCATCAGCAGAGGGTTTTACTAAAATAACCGTTTATACGTTTAATTCAAATTATAATCTATTTCAATCACTCAGCTATTCCGCGAAGGTATCCGGGGACCTGATTCACGAATCAGCCATCTACGCGTATTGGATTTGATGGGCGGAAGTCGATGGACACTAAGGCTTCGCACGGTTCGCCAAATGCGATCGATGTCGCTTCCACAAAGCGGAACCGGAGAGTTAAATTAGGTCGCAAAGCTGAAAAGCGGGCGCGCTGGTCCTCAGCCACTCCTGCCTAGTTTCGACCTTACGAAATTTCTGCAAATGTTTCCCAGTCATTTGGTCTCGACCTCCAAGGTATAAACACAGGAGAAACTCCGAAAGTATAGCAGGAAATCTGCGCCGCATATCATGAGCAACGAAGCGCAGTCCATCATATTTTTCTTTAATTAAAATTTCAGATTATTATTTTCACATCGTCGTCGTGAGGCTAGGCTTTAATAAAACGCGGCGGCCGCATGAGCCAGTTAAAGGATCTTTCTCATATTCAATTCAGTCCTAAATAATTGATGACAATGCGCTTTTGTTCGTACAGACGATGACAATAATCTAGTTCCATTTTCGATGTCCACAGAGGAGGCGAGGAGGTCAATGGCTATCCGAAGCAATGGGTGGTGACTGCGGTGTCTGATGGGTAGAAAAATCTGGTCTGTTTAACAATAGGATGGAGGAAATTGTAGCGATTCCTTCGGAAACCGGAAGACGATATATACAATGGCGTGTAATAATGTGGGATGCTATGGAATGTCAGAACTAAAAAGAACAAGCAAGAATTAGGTTAACAGACAGAAGCGGCAAATAAGCAGAGAAATGAAGGAAGGAGAGCCAGACAAACACCATAACTCTGCACTTGAAAAATTTTTAAGCGCTACCCAGAAGCTGAAAACAGGGCAACAGCTAATTCACGAACGTATACATGCAGCGCATAGGCGAAAGATAATGGCGAAAAATTATGAGACAGGTCTGTAAGAAGTCGTGAACAGGAAAAACAGTAAGAAAAGAATGATAGAGAAAAAGAGAGAAAGAGACAAAAGAAAGGATAAAAATAGTGACAGAAGAGAGGAAAGAGAATGCGAGACATAGCAGAAGGACAAAAGTGTGAAATTTAGTAAGAGAAGGACACATACAGAGTTAGAAATGGAGAGAGAGACAGACATACAGACAGAGACAGAGAGACAAAGAGACAGAGAGAGCGAAAGAGAATCGCCCAGTTTACCGTCGATATCGGCTTGTCTTATCATATTCCTCAACTCGTCTTCAGTAGGTTCGAGTCTTAGAGATCGCATGACGGTCCTCAGCTCCGGGGCTGTTATGCGACCGTCCTTGTTCCGATCGAAGAGATCAAAGGCCTCACGCAGCTCTGTCGAGACAACATGAAAGAAATAACAACGTCCACATGACTCAGTTTAAGAACTTCGCCTGATTTTCTAAACTATTCCTCTAACAGGGTCATTTCTACAGCACCACTCATTAACCCTCGCATCTTCCATATAACGATGCATGCACACAGCAATAACTCGACTGTCGCTAGTGAGTTAAAATCAAGAACACGCTGTCAGATTCCTAGAATCAGTCCTGTATAGAAAGATGAAATGATCATACGAGGAAAGTAGTTGCGAGTTTACATAGACTTAAATAGTCTTCACAAAACTGCCACGAAAGATGTGAATATGGTTTAAAAAGCTCTCCAGAGACTTGGATCTAGCGACATCTAGTTGGAGAAACCGTCCCCTTTCCTTCCTTGGTTACATTCAGTGTAAAATAGAGAGTGACCGGTGGGGTTTATTGTAAAGATGGATTCAGAAACCTTCAGAAGTATAGCAGGTTTAAGTTCTATAGCGCAGTAATGTCCTTTCATAATTTTAATGTATTAAAATTGTATACAGCTAGAATTAAGGTAAACTCCACGTGTGTAATATTATCCTAGAAAAGCTTTTCACATCTATGAATAAATAGTCCCAAAGCTCTAAACATTTTCACCTATAATGCTGTTAAACTTACATACCGATGTCGACTTAACTCTCATGTAGTAAAAGACCACCTAATTGTACACATAATACTGTATGGAGACTCATAGCGAACTAAGTCTATTCTGATTTTCAAGAACACTGCTAATTACTAATAAAGGCAACTGTTGATTTGTGCAATGCCATCAGATAGCTCCGAGACTCGATCAACACGGGACTTTCTAGGTCTGTGCTAAGGGCAATGTGTTTTTCGTGCTGTTCGGTGTGTATAAAGGAAGACATTCTCTTCAGTGGCCATAGGAACCATATCTAGATAGATAACAGGACTAATGCGCCTCATTTTCCTGCATCCATGGTTGCCTACAAAGAACTTCCGTCTTGTTAGTAGCCTCCAGGTTAGCGCTGTTATTCGCTGCAATAATCATATTTGTAAACAGCGCGTTTCTACAGCGCCTAATTAATCCAGTGCAATACAATGAAACTGAAAAATATTACCTCACAGCAGCCTGAGGCATGTCTTGAAGACCGGCATAAAATAGTAGGGACCATAGGCAGCATGAAAGTGTGAAACGATGTCATATTCACCTCATATCTACCGTTCGGTCTAAGACAGCTTAAACCCCGAACAATGGACGCGGTAGGAAAGTCTGAACATGCTTTGGTAAAAACTGTAGATGGTGGGCCAGTTACTACGAAGAAAGATAAGAATTTAATAAGGAAGAGCACGGTACCAGATGAAGCTGATCGAAGGGAAGACTGCCTGTTAATATAGCTACAGACTCCAATAAGAGTAGATAGGTATGATGATAATAATAATAATAATAATAATAATAATAAAAATAATAAGACAATTTATATAGCGCCGTAACACGGCCGAGGCCGAAGATGGTCATAGAGTATAGAATTACCACAGTCAAGACCGCATTGTGGGAATAAGAATAAGACGTTCTCAGTGACACTGAAACCAGAGTAAATGAAACTAATGAATCCATCAGAAGTTAAATGAACAAGTTCGTGTGCCCAAACTAAGATGCTAGAAATGGATTAAAAAAATGGATAAACCACAGGCGTCCAAACAAGATGTAGTTGCCAAGATTTTTCCTGTTTGCAATTAAAGAATTGCAGAAAAACTGCGATATTTCTACTTGTGCAATATACCTTTTCCGGAGAAGATGTGATCTAACTATAAGACATAATTATGTGTTTCAAATTCCTGCTTTCCCTTGGCCACGAATGCAGAAAAACTTAAAACGTCTTATTCGACCGCTGGCTCCACCAGAAGAATTATAAAAGGACAAGAAAGAGAGTTGACTTTCCACCGTCATTTGCAGATTTTGGTAATACTAACTTCATGTGCAATGTAATTCTTATGTCATGCCATTTCATGTCATGTCATGTTATGTTCTGTTATTATTATTATTTTTCTACCCGAGGTACAAATGATCCCTCGGGATTAAAAACTTATTGGAAAAGAGGTAAAAAACTGGATAGGCCGCTCCTAGTCAAGTTCATTATTATTATTACTGTTATTATTATTATTATTAGTATCGCTTTACTGCTTCTAAGCAACAAAAATTAACAAACAGAATAAAGTAACTTTTTGCTTTCAGTTAATAAGTCCTGAAAATGTCACTGCCATTATTATTTTCATTATTATTGTCTTTCAATTATTATTGTCTTTCAAATATTATTGTTTTTTAATATCTGGGTTAATTTTAGTATTAATTAGCAACTTCTATGGCGCCGGTGTCTGCTGCACAAGGCATCAACCAATGGCGCACCAAAATCAAGCTGCAGTCTAGTCAAAGCCCATAATGTCAGTAACACCAGTATTTCATTGCTACATTCTTCCTTTGTGATGTTATGTTATGTTATCTCGTCTTATCGTGTCTTATCTTATCTTGTCTTGCTTTATCTTATCTTAACTTAACAAAGTATTAATATAGCGCCACATAAGAGTCTCAGAGGCGCTCTATATCAGTCAAGTAGAAAAAATGTGTAGATCTAAAGGTCACATCAGATAGCCATGTTTGGCAACTACAGGCAGATCTCGTCACCTATTATCCTATCTGATCCTGTGTTCTCCTTTCCTATCCTATTCCATCTCATCCAAACTCGTCCCATCCCACCTCACTTCATCCAATGAAGGGGTTTTGATTATAAATAGGATCATCAGGTCATGCATCCGTTTGCTTATGCTTACGACGAAAATGCTGCGTCAAATTTGTGAGAAAAGTTTTGCACCAAATTTAATTCTACTCCAAATTTGCAGAGCCGTTTAATTCGACTTTTGCTTTGTGTTCATTCCGGATTTTCAAATCTATGCTGTCACCAGATGGCATTTCGGACATCACATTTTAATTTAAACCACTGGACAGTCTAAGCAAAAACCGAAAGATCTGACACACTAGAAGATGGGCTACAGTTGAGAAGCAAACTGGAAAAGACGACTTTTCAGTCGGGACGTTAGGGACAACGGATCATCAGCAGAGAGGACAAGAGTGGCCAACTATTTTGACAGCCTCGTACCAGCGACAGAGAAAGCACAGGGCCCAGTAATGATCTGGTTCCGACTTTAACGAGAATCGAGCCATCTCATAATAGCGTGAAAGAGTTTTGAGTGTGAGCGGCGAGCGCTGATTTTGATGATGATGATGATGATGATGATGATAATGATGATGATGACGAAAATGATGACGAACACAGGAAAAAAGAGAGAAAGCAGACGACTTTTGAGCCAAAGAAGAAGCGGGTGTACGTACCTTTGAGCTGATCTTCCGTTAATTTGTGTGTGTTTTTGTCCGGGTTTTGCATGTCCCACTAAATCCGTGTCAATCGATTCAAATGCACTTGTGCCGGTCGAAATGAGGAAGTGAAGGAGGGAGGCAGGGAGGCGGGGAGGCGCAGAACGATTTAGCTTGTCATCAGATGACGTCCAGCGTCTTACCCCGACGTAGCTGGCATCATCTTTAAGCCCTTGTCAGATGCCGGTGTCACTGTTCTGAGATTGATACCGGAGAACGTCGACAGCTTCTATTCTGTCGATGATTTTCCTCCTGCGTCTGTCGTTCCTATATACAGAAAGCCAATATTGTCCGTTGCGCTGTAATTTTACCTTCAAAACAACATATTATTAGCAGCAGCTGTGGTGGCTAAGTGGCTTTCTTGATGTCTGGCTAAGTTTTTGGTGGGGAGATATCTGCCAACTTGCTGGCTAGCAAAGACGCTTGCTTTATAACTAAACGGTTTTGTGGCAGCCTAGCTGGCTAGCCAGCTTTCTAGTCTCCATAAATGGTTGAATGACTAGAAAGAAGTTCTTGCTGCACTGTGCATGAAGCGTTGACGCTGCTATGGGTCTGGTTGGGTTGGGGTGGGTTGAAGGATTGCGTGTGGCATTGGCACACGACGTCTATCCACTTATGTCTTCTACACGTCGAGGCGTATCTTTCCCGCACATAAGCAAACCGTTTGAATCACATATAATTTAGAATTGAATTTCAAAGATTGGTGATCTTATCAGATATCGAGAATGCCGTGCCCCTCTTAATCTGAAATCCAATTGAAAAGCCAAGCCAAAAGCCAAACCGAAACACCACATGCAGCGATGAATATAACGAATTGACACAGATGAGTTTTGAACTTAGACTTGAACGACATCAAACAACTGACGGGCAGACAGAACTGGGCAGCGATTTCCAAAGCTTCAGACCAATCACAGGGTATTGACCTGATTGCAGCTTGGGTTTACTGCGCCGTCGGTTGATGCCTTATGCATTAGACACCAGCGCGATAGAGGTTTTAAATCAATAGTGAAAAAATCGAGAGCCATGAACTGTAATTGTGCAAAGGAGCTCAAGTGTCAAAGTGGCAGATGATTCGTTATACGTTACTCTGAGGTTTAAGCAAGAAACAGAAGTCGGCTAATTTAAATACATTGCCCTGTAAACTACAAACAGATTCTAAACTGAATCATCTGCTACATAGACAAGCCGCTAAGAAATGCAAAACAGATGTGACATGTTGAAATTATTTAATATTAAAGAAGTTTTCTCTTATTAAGGCATCAGTGGCGTGGTTTCCCGTCTCGCTTTCGCATGTTCAGTAACCAGCGAAGCATCACTCTGTCAGCAAATGCAAAAACCTTGCCTATACCATGTAAGCAGTAGGTCTACTTAATTTTATCCCGCATCATACGAAGTACTCTTTCTTGCACCAGAATATGCCTACCTTACATTACTAATCCGCAGTGATCTGAAATAAGTAATCGGTCAAAGGTTGAACGTCCAAATATAGTGTTTTTGGCATCAGAAGCATCAATTTGAATACCCGCGAGCAGCCTCAATAGCGGATTTGATAGCTACATTTATTAAAACCAGGTAAATTGATACAGGTGAAAATTTTTGAGGTTCCGATGAAGAGCCACACTGCACGCCACACAGACTCTGCAGACTGTCTCTGCTGGCTGGCTGTATTGCATGTATTTATCTATGTATACAACACACAGGTGTCTAAAATTAATATAGCGCCTACCACGGATTTCGAAAAGGCTATTTCACGTCGGTCGTTCACCCGTGTGTCAATGCTGGGAATATTTTAAAGCTGCCACTGCGTTCCATCCTTGGGTTGTCTTGGAAATGCCACTGAGCGGAAGAAGAACACATTGGCTATCGGAAGATAGGTGGAAGAGCGCGGATGGGGTAGTGGAGGATGACAAAAAAAGCAGATGCACTGGTGGAAATCAATAGAAGATCGAATGGCAATGGAGGAAGTGTAGGAGAGCAGACGGCCGATGGTGACTGGAGGAGAGCGATAGAATTCATCTATTCATGCTATGACACTGCAACCAGCGAGTATTGCCTCTGAAAGCAGCGTAGGTGCAAGGACAGTTTCGTTGGCCATTGATAGCCACAGCGCAGGTGTCCTTCAGTGATCTCATGGAAGAGTCAGTCAGCTTAAATTAATTACTTCCAGTTAAACGTAACGTCTGTTTCTCGTACCATCAACAGATTTATTTGCAGGAGATAACATAGCATAAACTGGGTTTTTTGAGTGGTTCAGAAAATCAGAAGACATCTAATTTGTGTTAGAACCACTGCAAATTAACCGAAAATGCTTAATATCCAATCCTGCCTAACATATTCTGAAAAGCTGTGATAGTCTCCACTAAGATAGTTCTATCATACAAATCATTTCACGTAGAACGCGACAATCAACTGGGCCAGTTATGCTAATCAAAAACACACATCCAAGTTCATTGACAGAAGTTGCGTAAAGTGAGGAGAAAAATATTGTAATACTCGCCGGATGCGTATTAAAGGTAGCAGGTTTTTGAGGTTGAGAGATCTTTGGGTTTAGGTAGAAATACGGTAAGAATATTGCAAAGCCAAGGGACATTTTCTTTTGGGCTGCACGGATTAGAAACAAATTCTGGTATTTGAGACCCGTATGTAATAGATAGTGTCACCGACGTACTTCTCCTATGACAATATGCTATTAAATTTATTTGTAATATCCTTTGATCTAAGCTGCTTCAAAAATCTCTCCCTTCTATACCTCGATACCCCTTGTTTATCTAGCGCCTTCTAGTCCCTCTCCAGTCTGTCTGTCTGTCTGTCTGTCTGTCTGTCTGTATGTCTGTATGTCTGTATGTCTGTTTACAGTACCTGCCTGCCTGCCTTTATCTATACCTTTACTTTGTTTGTTCTTATGTCCATTACTTTAGGTTATCAGAAAACTGTGTTTGGTAACTTATATGTGAGTTAATTTTTTAACTCATTTTTAAACTTGCAGAAGTTGCATGCATGTAGGCATCAACCACTGTTCAAGTGAGTGTGGCCAAAACGCCTAGAGACCCTAAATGCATACAAGTCCGTTACATGACATGTGCATATGTTAGTGTTTGATGAGACATATTTTGTCCCAGTTACCAGTTAGTATGACCCTGGCATCGATATAATTCATCTGCTAACTTAAGATGTATGCAGGTGTGTATGTATGTATGTCATTATGACACCTTTTAGGTACCTTAAGTAAGCGCTGGCACAAATGCGTCATTCCAATTGCTTTAGGCCACAAGGCTTGTTCTATATTTATGCGCATTAGCAATAGCTTGTCTGCTGTTGGTAGGCACTGCTATCAAGTGTACATACCCTCTAAAACGACCGGGAATAGCTTAGCGACTGAAGCTATTCTGATGGAACACGTAGTCTATTGTTATTCGTTCAATGTTTCAGCGATGACACGATTTGGGCTGAATCAATAGTCCCATTTGTTAAGCATTGCAATCAAGAGGAAACGACCATCAGCTACGTGTGGGTGCCTTCCAGTGGAGACAGCAAACATGTGGCAACATGAAACATGCGCCATGATGCGAGCAGATGTCCGTACGAAACTGAAATTCTCGAATTTTCAACTCCGGTGGCAGTCAGTCTGGTTTCGACTCGTAGATAAACTTCTATGGGAATTCTTCAGTTCAAAAGCTGTTAACCTGTGGATTGGTTTGGGTGATAGTACTACCTCATTTGTATCTGTTGCAGTTTTTAAGAGGACGCTAGGATGGTATCGCTATTGAGCATTTCCGGTAATTTTCAGTGATTCTAACACAGATTAGAGCCTAAACGTCTTCTGAACCACTTTAAACCTACAGTATGTCATGTACTGTAGGCCTAATTGTAATTGTACATTTATTTAGCGCTGCTCACCCGAATCTAATCAGAAGCGCTCTCTATCTACGCTAACCGAAATGTTAAATGTAATTAAGAACGATATGTTCATTAGTGAGCAACTAATGCTACATGTAATGTAGAATCGTGCAACTTCCCTACAACACATAAAAGCTATCCTATGCTAGGGAATCCGCTTATTTGCCAGCCATCTGGCATTGTTTGATCAGTTCCAATACAAGGTCGATGTCAGGCCGTGCATGGGACTATGATTTCATTTGAAGCGACCATCGATTGTTTTCTTGTGAAATTGGAACCTATATCTTCAACGATTTTTTATGCATAAGCTGAATCGTAACATTTTATCGCTCAGCGTAAACTTGCATAAATCTCATAGCTACAGTCTAAAATTATTACGAGCCAGTAACATCTCAAAATGTCACAAACACCTACAGTACATGTCGAGTCTCTAACAACTCAAATATAAATCTACATGCAAAGACAGAACCATTTCTTTCGTTACAGAGTATAAATCGCTAAACATGAAAATCACCCTCACTACAACCACCTAGCGTATAGTAGCATTTGGCGAAACGTTTGAAAAACTGCATTAGCAAGAAAAGTTGGTCAATCAGAAAAGAATATATTCCATATCCTGGCTCAATCCCAAAACCCAGCTGGTGTAATAATAATAAAGTGCTTTCAACCGACCTTTACCACCAAGCATATAAACTAGCCATCCCAGCAAAATGCTGTCACTAATTTTTGTATCTTGAGGGATTATATATGTACCTCGGGAAAAATTAAAAAATTAACAGCTTCTAAAGAGTCGGTGTCTAATGCACAAGGCATCAGCCAATGGCGCAACAAAACCAAGCTGAAGTCACATGAATACCAGAAAGTTAGTCAATCCACTGAAACAGAGACGAAGCCTACGATGGATAAGCTACAGCTGATAAAGGAGCAGAGTTACCCCTTGACCGTAAGAAAACACTCGGTAAGGGCGCTGTTTCAAGGCGCAGAATTGGCATTTTTCCCACGCAGTTTCAATATTCAAAAGACTCCGACCGATATTAGTCATCCCAAAACACGTGTTTAAGACTGCGTTTACGTGCACACGAATAACAGAGGAGTCGGTTGATGGCTGTCTGTGTAAAGAAAAAGGTGAAGTGTCATTCTAAGTGTTTCTGCTGGTCGCAACGATATATAGGCCTAGGCCTACCGACGACTGCTGCTTCTCTCGCCTCATCGAATTGCTTGACAGATTCAGTCGTGACGCGAAATTCACCGATGGCTTTGCATATCTCTTGCCAATTTTTCTCTCATGACGCACTTTGTTTATCTCGATCTTGCTTCTGTCTTTCTCTCCCTCTCTTTTTCCCCTCTATCTTGTTCTATCGTTATTATATCTGTAACAATATCTCATTACCTCTCTCATTTGCCACTAATAAACTTTCTCTTCACCTGTCTACATTTTCTGTTTTCATCTGCTTTCATTTCCTGGCTCTCTCCCCTCTCCTCTTTCCTCTCCTGTCCAGCTCTCTCTCTCTCTCTCTCTCTCTCTCTCTCTCTCTCTGTGCTTATTGGTTTGCATACATGCGCCTCTTTCTTTTCTTTGACTCACTCTAACTTGTTCGCTTTTCTCTCATTGAGAGATAACATGATTTGTGACAACACTTTATTATTAATAATATTAATATCGTTGTTATTGTTGGTGTTTTTATTTCTGTATTTATGAAGCGCCTCTATCTAATGACGAAGTTAACAATGGGGTAATTGACCTGCGTATTTTATCACACTAGCATATATATCACTCTGTAATCAGCCTTTGGTGTTCATTGCTGATATATTTTAAGACTCCAGCAAATATTTATATAACTAACACCCTGGATTTCAATTCACACTGGGCGACGATATTGACACGAATATTCTAATCAACACGTCTCTTTAAGATGAACAAATGCTAATAACAACATCCATCAACAAAGTAATAAAAATCGTCTTGATTACAGTCATTATGATCATAGTCGTCATGATATAGTACAGTAATTGTCTTCTTGCATTTCGCTCACGAACAAGGTCGCCATTGGCCCCAATCGAAAGTCTACAAGGAGAGAAGGAAGTTTTTTGGCGCCCCTTTTGACTCTTAAGATTTCAATTTTGGTGTGCCTAAGGTAAGTCGAAAAGTAGGTCATACGAAAATTTGAATACCAAGAGGTGGTCTAAAATCAGGATGACTAAAAAGTCGTCAACGGTTTTTGTACGGCATTGTCTTTGCTTGTCTTTACCCATTTTTAAAACTTTAGTGAGCATCTTGGCACCCCACTCTCAAAATCATGTTGAAGCACTTGATTCTGCTCACAGGTCTCACCATCTGCTGCCATAACGTTCTTCATTTCGTCTTCAACCTCGTTTCAAAGCGGGATTTAGTCGATAATTCTTTTGTGTTCGAACTGCTACTGTGATCGATTTGGCGTCTCAGTTTTACTTACACGAGTTTGTTGATTTTGAGTATTCGGGCGGTTTTTCTGCTCGTCATTAGCGGCCCCGGTTGATGGAATAGTTCATCTCTACTCAGGAGGATGACAGGTTCCAGATGGAGGGTCGCGGCTCACACCGACAGACTGTCGGCACCTAATGCCGTCGAAAGGCCAGGACAGGCTTTGATATGGCATCAATAGTCTACCAGAAAGGGTTCTACCATCAGCGGAATGGGTGTCCGTCTCAAATAGATCTGATGCAAGGCTTGAGCGACGTCCGGACGCCTCGTCTTCTACCACCTACGAGGAACTGCGTTGGACGATGGTATTATCGTATACGGCGGACATTGTCGCCCTCTTCGTTCCACGTTTTCGATGCTGCTCGGTCCAGAAACTCTGAACAAGGTGTCATCTGTCAACTGTAGATGGGAATCCGTTAGTTGGGCTCAACGTATGTGCGCGAGTTTGTTACTGGTCACACACACACACACACACACACACACACACACACACACACACACACACACACATATATATATATATAATAGCATCTAAGTCTGTATGAGGGGTCCCTAAGCATGGAGGCTGTCGAGTGGAAAGTTGAAAAAAAGAACAATGTTTAATTCGTCCATAACCAAGTAACATGCTGTAGTTGATGCAGGGTTAAAGACAGGCTCTCATAGGAACACGCCATCTCGCATTGTGAAAGTTTATTCAGGACAAAGGATTTTGCACGCAAGGAATTTTTACGTTCCTATATTATTACTAAAACTTAAACAGGAACAACTTTAAACAATTCGTTGATTTACTGACACTAACGTACAATACAAGCACAAATTCGCGGCAAGATTTGGTAAAACTCCTCCTGAAGCCCAAAACACATGAGTATTCGTCGTCTAAATTCAGAAAAAGTGCCCATTTCATATGCAAACTTTGTCTCTATGTTCTCTCTTGTTTGTCCGTCTGTCTGTGTCTGTCTGTCTCTGTCTGTTTGTGTCTGTCTGTATCTGTCTGTCTGTCTCTCTGTCTCTCTGATTCGTCTGCCTGTCTGTAATATTTTAAACATCAGAACAGCGTTTCGTACGAGACATTTTGAAGGGTCGCTACTACACAACTTTAAATAACAAATATTACTTTCTGCCCCATGTAAAAATACTGCAACTGTTCAGCTTCAAGGTATCCTGTCCAACGACTTGGCACCTTTAAGATGATAGTTTCTTAGATTGTTGTAGTCGTGTTTGCGCCTCAGCCAAATGGTCTTATAGCCTCCTTTCGAGAATCTTCTATACAGGCGTGTGAACAAGTGCATTATCTTTGACATTTACTACTTTTGCATTACATGATCTGAACCTCCTAGGCCAATAAATAGGCGAGTTTATCGCCAAGTATTTCTTGGAAATGTTTTTCTTCGTCGCCATGATAAATACAGCTCATTAACTCGAACATATTGCACTTTCTCGTGCATTCGCCCATCCTTCCGCAAGGAAGCTTCCTCCGCACATCCATGAGTACTATTCCGCCTTGGCCAGCTCAAGAAACGTTGATGGATTATCTGAATTAATAATAATATTATTATTATTATTATTGGCAATACATCAGTACATAGTGGGCAGGTTTTCTCAAGAATAAAATTTTTTAACAGAAATTCAGTGTCATTGCTAACTAATAGACATTTAATTGAAATACTATGAATAGCTACATAAACTGTTGCGGTAATAGATTAATTTTGTAACAAAAACTATTGCCAATTATCTCCCTACCATCTTCAGTATCCAGTGAATATTTGAACACGTAGTCTAGTAATTTATTATAAAGTAGGCTAATTATTAATATTGCAATTACTAAGATTATTAAATTAGTTTTGTGAGTTTGTGAGCAATAATTTTTTCAGGTTCATTGTCTTCGTGGACGAGCGGATAATAATGGTGGCTATTGACTGGGATAATTCGGCATGGACACCAGTTTCGTTCGATGTCCAGCAGGTCTTCGTCCATAATTTGGTCACTCCTGTACACACCACCGTAGGTAGGTGTTCGGTCTGACACAGCCAATCATCGTTTTTGGAGCTCGGATCCACGAATCTGTCGATTACCTCCAGCTGCACTCGACACTACATCCATCCCCCGCTCTGCTTATGTGGTCAAACGCACGAACCATCGTGACAGAAGTACAGGTGTGGCAATCGCCATGTCGGCTAATTCTTAATCCGACACAAGCGCAGCATACCTCGGCACACGACAGGCATGAGCCAAGTTGGGCAAAGAGATGATAACAACGGCAGTCTCAGGCTGCCTGACTATTGCTTCTTGACCTGGAACCGTTTCTGACCCTCCTGCCTAACGATTTGTTTTGACTGAGAGCCCTGTGAATTAGCTGGTTCCTTCGATTTAGCTTTCGTTGGGCGCTGTAGAAATCTCGAATTTACGATTACGATTACGTTAAAAACCACGAATTATCGTACGCGACTCAGTGTTCTGGACAAATATCTAACCATGGTGGACTACTCCCTCTGTGGACCTGCTGCTATCAACTACAGCAGATCAGGGTATATATTCGAGCATCGTTTGATGTTGCCGTGACCCTTATCCGCTCTTTCATCGTGAACTATACTGTGTTTCATAAAGCAGTGCTGTTAGCTAGATCCGAATTGAACGGACCATTGAGATCATTCTGTGTAGAATGCTGATAGCCTTTTTGCAGCAGCTGCCTGCGATTCTGGCCGTAAACGCTCGGTGAATCATGAATAATATTATTAGGAAAATGTCGTTAAGCAAGTAATGCCTACCAAAGTATGATCTAAGGTCGCACGGATGAAACTAGGCAATTATTCAGCGCCTTCTCAGGCACCTATCAAAGGCTATCAAAGGCCTTCCAAGGCTACCAAAGGCTATCCAAGGCTACCAAAGGCTATCAAAGCCTATCAAAGGCTATCAAAGGCAGCATTCTAGAAGATTGTTTAACTTTAAAAGGTGAGGGTCGAGACTCACAAGGATATGCAGCCTTGTAAGTTATTCACATATGTACAAACGTATAGCATATCTGGAGTCACGACTACTTTAAGGCTTCCAACGCAAAATGTTAGTTAGCATTAAAAAAGTGGAAGAGGCAAAAAGACATGCACAAAATGCCATGAAGCCATTGTTGCTATATGCCCCCCCCCCCCCCCATTGCTATCATTAAGTAACAGACTGCAAAAGCTGAAACATGTGGCGATGGCTTTAAAGGGAGAGGGTACTGAACCTGCTGCCCTCTCGTCCGTCATTGGGATGCCGGTGACCAGGTGTGAAAGTTGGGGAAAGTTAGGACTAAAGTGTGCCAAAAGGACTTCGTTCGTTTGGCCCTCTGGACTCTTGTGCATGCAATTTTACAAATGTAGGTCCACATATTTACGGTTTTTATCAGGCCCACATGCAAGAGTGCCTGATTCCAGTTCACAAACAGTCATCCGGTTAAAACGAAAAGGGCTGTTTAATGTGTTTATGTATTAAATCTTATGGCATCATTCTTGTACACATAACTTAAAATACTTAGGCTAAAAGTGATGAGGGGCCAAAAGAATCTCTGCCCACCTCAGGTAATCGAGTGGATTCATGGCCCCGGCACCTGGTGCCGACACCTTTGGGGTTAAGTGAATGTGAATCAGTCCGTGTAAAGAGGAAGTTTTAAGGTTGATTCGTAAGGCAGATCCTTTTTATTCAGTTATAGCATCGAAGACTTTACATTTTATTCGTAAAAAGACTGGGAATTGCAGAATGCTTAAATCTATAGCAGGCATCACTACATAAAATCTTCACCGCAAGATAGTTCATATTCGTTATGGGAATTTTAATTATCTTCTACGTATTCAACTATATAGGCATCAGCCAACCCACTCGTCTATCTGTTCGTCCATCCATCCAACCACCCTTTCATCCATTCATCCATCCATCCAGCAATACCCAGATCCATACATACATACATACATGGACAGACAGACAGGCAGGCAGACAGACAGACAGACCTATGCGGAAAAAAGAGACAGAAAGTGTGGCAGATAGGTATGCATGTACAGATACATAGAGACACAAGGCAGACTGTGACTCTGAAAGATACTGTATCTTAAAGATACAAATGTGCAGCCAAATGTATCTGAATATGTAAGGGAAAGACCGATATGCCTCCAGGCATATTGTCAAGACGAGAGCAAGTCGCTTTAAAATACGATGCCTGGCTGACACATCTATATATTTAATCTAATCAAATCTTATCTCCGTTGATGTTATCTTAGAGCCGACTGTAGCCTACCAGCCACGGTGCTAGCTCTGCCTGCTAGTCATTGTGCTCAGTCAATCGATGGTTGCCATGGCGACCCGTCTATTCTGGAACAGTGTATAGATCTGGAACAGTGTATAGATCTGTCCATCTCGCAATCCCAGAAGAAAGTCGGGCAGAGTGAATCCATGAGCCAACAATTCCAAAGAATTTGACCTTTTACGATCGTTATGAAAGGCTATTTTACATTTTTCTTTTAAAATAAGAAGGCTGCGGTAGCTAGTTTTACTTGGGAAATAGGTTTGCTCTTTTCTCTAGCATATAGATAAGAAGAAAAAGACCAATCCCTTAATCTAGCTATGAGAGCCAGCCGTGGGTATCGTGTTAACGACTTCATTTTTCTTAGCCTCGGCAAACGGGGGAGGTTGGCCATCATCGCCCTCGCCGCCGGATCTAGTGAACACAACTGAAGCAGAAATTTTCGAAACTTGAACCCTTGACCTCGCTGTTACCAATCCAGCACCCTTAACTATAGCACACCCCATCCCTTTGTTAAAACGCGAGAAAAAGTCGAAATTCCAGATTATAAGAAGTTAACAGGTTTAAGAGGAACTTACATAATCGCCTGTTAAACCAGACTTTCCAGATAAATGGCCCACATCTGGGAAGCAACGCCAAATTAGGATAAACGAGTCGAAGGATCCGGTAGATTGATGAACGCTGTGGACGAAGTCGATGAACTGAGCAGGAAACGGACAGAGGCAGGTTGACTGGAATGACTTGGATGCTGAGAAAGCACTTCAGCCTTGAAACGAATCGGTTAATCCATCGGAAGCCAGTGCAGTGATGCAATGCATTCAAGAACTCAAGTATATGACGAGGATTATAAGGAAAAGGCCACAGTATACCCCTTGCTGTCGCAGAACCCTCGTTTTTTACTTGTAGCCGAAAAACGTTTACATTTTATCCACGTCCATTTCGGTATCTTGGCGTCTCGTTAGGTTTGCCAACTTTTAAGATCGAGTTTTTCACTTCAAGCATTCACTCAATAAACCTTTCTACTGTACATTGTACAGGCGGTTTGTCTTCTATTCACAAAAACTCGACTCTTAATCTTATTCGTTTATCGTCTCACAAATCCCACTCTTCCGTCTCGCTGTTTTGTCGGCTACATCTTCTGCATTGTCTCTTTTATATCTCTTTCTGTAATTACTCCCCCTATCATCGTTTGACCAGTCACGGTTCACTGATCACACCGTCTCTCCCCACTTTGCCTGCACACAACATTCTGTGACACCTACATACATACATGCATACATCCATACATGCATTCATTCATCCATCGATTCATACATCATGTACTCATGGTCCTCATGTGAGCCGTGGAGTCCAACGACAGCCTCAGCCTCCTCCTGCAGGCGTCTCTTGAGACCGAGTCGCCCTGCGGCCCCGTCCTTCCATGGACAGCCGCACCAGTCCAACGTGCCATCGATCCATCTTCCCCACAGTCTTCCTCCTGGCCTGATATCATCATCGACCATTCCCAGCGCAACTCGTTTCACCGGTCGGTCGTCACTCACTCGACAGATGTCTTGCACTTTCTTTCAATTACACACAGTGACGCGAGACACGTGACAACGATTCGTCGTCGCAACGCCTCGGCGTCTGTTTCAAATACTAAAATATTCATATACTAGCCCATCCCGCGCAGCACATCTGAGCTCTAGTTCGGCAAATGTTCCTTGTGGAGAAACTAGTCTGTTATTCCCCGTTAGCCATGGAAACTTTTCGTGTCAATTTACAAGTCACGGTATCAAATTACCCGATTTAATAATTTCTTTCCCACAATAAAAGTTTTGCACCGTCATATCGTGTTTGTTATAATTGATTACTCACTTACTTATTTATTGGAGTAGGCCTACCGTAGTGCGCTGCTCTCAGAAGTCTATTCTCTCGCAGAGTGGGGCGACCATAATGTTTCCTCGTCGATCAGCCGCAAGCGGTTTAAACTTTAATTTTACCAAAGTTTAATTTTACCAATTTTATGGTTGGTTTTACACATCGCCAAAAATAAATAAGCAACGCCAATTCTTGTTTCATACGCGTACAACCTACAGATATCTGGTTTTGCGTCATTTGTTTGAGCAAAGATTCCAAACAGCTTACCTTCTATCTTGGTTAAATTGACACATACGATGAACTCGTCTGGATTCAAGTTTTGACCTATCAAACTCTCAACCTAGCAACGCATTGACAATACGCGAAATTTTTGATTGAAACACAGTCATGAATCTGACAGATAACGATAAATATGAGTGGCAGATGGCATTGTAATCTCGATTGTGAGTGGTTGCGACGGCGGCTTTTGTAAAACGATATTTATTAGTAACAAACTTTCAATACTTTACATCTTGACGCATCATGAAATTAAACATTGTCATCTCAACACATGAAATTAAACTTTCATTTATATGTAGCCTTGTATATAAGTCACCAGAGCAACAAACCTCCCCCTTAACATTCAGCAGGCCAATCGTCTAATAAGTGTCAATTAATTCAATTTTTAAATTAATTTTTAATTTAATTCGCCATTGTTAGTATCAATTTCAATTACCGCCCACGTGGCCACAGTGGCCATGTACCTAAGGCTATTATTATAGAAATGCACATACAAATTCATACTCGCTTATACTACAATCGTACGTGTGCCGCGGCTTTAGGTGAATATGATATAATGAATACTAAAATATTAAATTATTCATATATATATATGCATATTGTTACGAGTCGGAATAAGTGCCTCAGCGACAACTCAGTTCATAACGTTTATTAAGAAACTCGCTTCGAGAGGTCCCAACTCGTAACACACTCATAACACACATCAGCGTAAAACCTCCCCTTTATATAGTCTTAATTAAATTCCGTCCAAACACACCTTCAAACACTCCTTCAAAAGACAATGCATGGGCAGGCCATCATAAGACCCAAGCAACCTATCCTCTTGACCTTTTCTCCTTCAACAGACAGGTGCATGAGCACGTGAAAAGACTGTTGCAGGGCACGTGTCACCTTCCGACCTACCCAACCTTCCCTTATACACGTGCCCTCGCAACAATATACAAAGTCGTTCTGGCTAGCAAATAATTGCATATGCCGCTGTTTTCCGCGAATGGTGGTAGTAACCAGAGCACTTTCATCATTCGGCATTAGAGATATTGTGACCGTGTGTGTTCAATAATTTTCTCTTAAAAATTACCGCATATGTGACATTCGAGTGTATGTTCACTGCAGACAATGCAGAACGACTCTTTGACCAACGACTCCATAATACATATGGGGCAACTAATCTAAGTCACGTTTGTCGTGTTACATTATGCACGGACATCTCGAGAGATACCTTAATTCACTGACAGCCTTTTAAACTTTCCCAGGCAGCCCAATTGTTTATCCCGGGAAGGATTTCTCTCTTTTCCACAACGTACAATGGCAGAGCTAATGTTCTTCGGAGGCACTAGCCCGTCAGCTGTTTGTTGAGGCTATGGCTTTCAATGTTGAAAGACAATGTGAAATTAGAAGATATATTTTTTGCTCTTTCGTTGGCGGATGGGAATGTGAGCCTATAGTGTTTTTTCTTTGAGAATTTTTTAAAAACAGAATGTCAATCAATGGCGTCAACATAGAAGGCAGGTGGCAATGGCCGCCACTCAAGGACTAGAAGTGGTTTTGGCTTTCCACTTCTGACCCTCAGGGTAAATATTTTGCTGCCTCATTTTTCCGAATGAGCTAAATGCCTGGGAGATCTCCCGAAAAAGAAAGGGGAAAAAAGTGGGTGCGGAAGAGATGACATAATAAAAGATGAAAACAGCGACAAGCAAAATCGGTCATCAGAAATTCTGAGAACGGTCGGCTCTGTATCGGTCAGCGACTTATGAACAAGGTCGTCGTCGTCAAGCATTTTGGCGACGAAAACCAATTTACTTTATGAGCTGATCCCTTCTGGAACTGCTTGTCAGTTTAAATATTAATGATACGAACTGACATGGGGTAAAAGAATTCGTACAAAAAGTACAATTATTACATGGACTGAAACACAGATATTAGTCACGTGCACACACACATCCATCTGCTTTTTCTGACCTATCGGAATTCGACCCGAGTTTTCAAACGGTTTATAATTTTTGACTGCGATTTGGCTTGAAGATACTGATGCCTTCTACTGATGCCTTCGACTGATGCCTTTGGCATTGTGATAACGGCGCTGCAGAAGCCCTTAGATTAAATTAGATTAGATCCATTTTGACCAAGTTTAACGAGTTTTCTAGGTCTTCTTTTCGTAGTCTCGAAATCTGCCCATGATTGACACGAACGTATATGTCTGGAAAAAACATGAATTCATTCACACCTGAACCTAGGAAGATGACATTAGGTGCGTGCGTTACTCTTTACAGGAATTCTTATACCTGGATACCTGGACTTCGTACTTTTCTTATAGCACCATTTAATATTTTCATCATGTTGTATACGTATCCGACATACCCATAAAATTCATCTTATGCTAAGTTTCAATCGTGTTTGTACCACTGCTCCTTCTGTCTTCCACTCCAAGCTTGGCTAATTGATTTCATATGTCGGCGCATTGTCTCTCTTGTCTCTCAAAAACTGACATCGTACGAAAGCCCAGACCGCTCCAAAACTCGGGAACCATTACCACTCATTCATATCTGGCCTGCACTATTAAGATAACATTTCACTGCATTTAATACTGTTTATGTACGCCTGTTACCCAATTCACTGCAACGATTTCGTCTCAGGGTGAAACCTGAGGCTATATTTCCCTAATGAAATGATGGATGCTTGATGAAACAGAGAGAGAGAGAGAGAGAGGGAAGATAAAGAGACAGACAGACAGACAAACAGAGTAAGATGACAGAGTCCGATAGGTAAAGAGGGAAATAGCAAGATCGATAGATAAAAAGAAAGACGAGGAATGGCGCGCCAACATTATCTGCAATGAGTAGTGAACAAAGAAAGAGAGATAAATATCGACTACAGAAAATGATAAGAGCTCAGGATAAAGAAAAGCTTCATAGATCTAGATAAATATATTGATAATTCTATAAATATATAGATTGATATACAGACAGTTAGAGAGACAGATAGAGAGACAGCTAGATAGGCAGATATATAGATAGAAAGAAAGGAAGAAAGAAAGAAAGATAGCAAGAGAGACAGCTAGATAGACAGACAGACAGACAAATAGATAGATAGATAGATAGATAGATAGATAGACGGACGGACGTACAAACAGATAGATAGATAGATAGATAAAGAGATAGATAGACAGACAGATAGACAAACAAACAGACAGACAGACAACTAGATAGATTGCATTTACAGTATTTATGGTCTGAATTTTGATGACTGCATTTGAAGGGTAAGCAGAGTGAGGAAGACCTTTTTGAATATGGAAGGCGAAGGGTAGAAGAGATGGCTCATGTGTCGGAACAACGTAAACGTCTAAACCTCTAATAAGCGAGACTCATCTGTCCTGCATGCACTGAATTCCCCTGCGTCATCAAATTATTCCAAAGGAGCTGAGTGCAAGCGAACGCTGCATTTCAGCATGCGCATGGTGAAGCCGTGCTTTGCAAAGATCTCTTTGCTTCCGTTACTCATCGATTCACAGCGCAGTGGTTCTGCTTGTCGTGCAGTTATGCCCATGCTTCACCGGCGCCGACGCCCAAATGTCTGCGCTCGTCTCGCGGCGACGGGACCGAGGCACAGCGTCTAAAAACCACGACTACGCGCCTTGCCATCGACTGGCAAAAACTATGGTAACGCTGCCATATTTATGTGGTATGGTATATTTATATATGAAGGTTGAATACATGTAAAAGACCATTATATAGTTTCGTTCTGCGCGTAATCTGCGGCAAATACGGTAGCACGTCCAATGCGCCTGTAGACAGTTGTTGAAGAAACACGGTCGTGCACCCACCACAGTTCCTCAGATAGTGTCTATCCAAGACAGTGCTATTTTATGGTAATTATATATCTATATCCATACATATATATCCATATATATCCATATATATCCATACATATCCATATCCATATATCCATATATATATCTATGTATATATATATATATATATATGCCTACGCTGAATGTAAATAAGCAAAAATGACACAGATAAAGTGGAACTGTGGCGGCGACATAAAAAATAGCTATTTACAGCAGAGAGCATCCGCTTCGGTCGGTCGTCGTCGTTCACAGACTGAGTGGTGCCTTCAGAGAATCCATCAGGCAGTTGTTAAAAGTCGCCTTTACATCAATATTCATGGGCAGAAGGTAAATCGTCCGTTGGACGGATTTAAACTTCTGTGTAGACCTACCTTTGAGGAGTTAAGTTAGGAAAGCGCCCGCTTTATATATGAATGCCGATACATACATGCGCAGATCTGTGCACATGTATACATCTATATATGCATACATATAAGCTTACATGCATGCATCATATATCGGGCAAATAATGCAAATATCCAATTTGTGACATGTGAGGTTAATGATTAGTGGGCTTATACGACTCATGTTTGTTTGAGTGAGATGCTTCTGAATGCGCTATAAAAATTATTTGAGTCAAAACAGTTTATTGTGTGACTCTCGAGTATTTCATTTTGCAGCTGCTTTAAATAAATAGATCTAGTGAACTCTAACGCTGATATGTGGCCCCAGCAACAGATATTGCAACATAATTGCAAAGAGAATTATGGTTGCTGTTGGCGTAGATTCCTCAGCAATATAAAACGTTCATTAAGCCGAACTACTATTATTCCGCTTTAGGTTTATCTTCATTCTATTAAACGCCTGCCTGTCTATAGAAATGTTAATGTTTTGATTTTTTCTTTAAAATTTTTTTGCTGACAATTTGCAAAAATTGTCCATATACAAATGTAGTTTGATTTCTGAACCATAATAGATAGACTATTTAATAAGCTGCCGACCATTTTGGCGCTACTATCCAATTTTGGAACGTTAAAGAGTTTATTCATATATTTTTTATTAAACGTATTTTGCACATCTGAGCTAAAGCCTAAATCTAAAAGATTGTTCTAGCTCAAGCAGAATAATAACCAGAAGATCGTTAGTCTGAAGAAGAAATGTTTTCTTTGATTAAGTGGGCGTCACGGCCATTTATTTAGAGTGATTTTATTTACAGTGAAATTTCCAAACAGTTTCTTTTCAGCGTCGAGCTATTGGAGCCAATTTATCTGCTTTTGTTTCAAATTTCCCTCCCCCCGAATGCCAAAATAATTTAATGTATGGGCTGTCGTCACATCTTCGTCGACCCTCATAATATACTGTAAGATGTGGTCTCTCACCTCATCATCTCTCATTCTACGCGCAGTTGGCAATTATTGTCTTGCTAATAAATAATAGATTTCAAGTACTTTTTGGAGCAATACGGCAACAGCAGCCTTCCTCCGTTCAGCAGGTGCCTGCCACCCTGGATGGATGGACTTGCTGCGGATAATGTCTGCTTTATGTGGGCTCCTCCGTCATATGTCAATACCGTCTATAATAGAATCTGAGGATGCTTATTAGCACACGGACGATGCACCGAACACGATTACTGTCGGACCATATTTATACGAAATATTGTTTCTACAGAAGAATTTGCTCAAGACATCTGCTAAAATGCTAGCATATTTATTCAGGATGATCCGAAGGACACGCCTGATCAGCTCGCATTATTTATTAACGACACATTCGAGTCTTAAAATATATCGCAGCCCAGAGGTCGTTCGAAGCAACTAGAAACTATTGCAGTCTTTTGCTTGACTATTGTTATAACATACGATTCACACACTGAAACCGCTTTCAGAAACCTTTTGAAGGCTATTGCTACATAAGATGCATTTTGCGCAAGGATTGCATCTTTTTCAGCGGATACAACTTCTAATAAACTGCATACCTATGAAATATTGGCCGATTCTGTATTTGGAGTAGTAGTAGTAATAGTTGAAGTAGTAGTAGTTGCAGTGGTAGTGGTAGTAGTAGTGGTAGTAGTAGTTGTTGTTGTAATAATAATAATATAATTTATATAGCGCCGTAGAACGGCCGGGTCAGAAGAAAAGGGCGCTGTACATAACTTACGAAATCAACAACAGTCGCAAGATATCTCAAAAGATATATCTTGAGCTGTGACTTGAATGTGTCTAGGGATGGGGCATTCGTCATACGGTCAGGAAGACTGCTTCACGCAGCACTTAGATGAAGTACTTAGATGTACCTTGTTAGCCTAGGTCTATTAGCTTTACAGTTTGGTTAAGTACTAGACTATATGAGATGCTTTCAATTACAGTGGGCTACGGATTGGCCTTATTGCCAGACGCATGTTCAAGCAGCAGCCGCAGCAACAACTAGGATATAAGAAAGGTCTTAAGTGGGTTGATATTGAGATGGTTTCACGTGACTCGTGGATTAACGGTTCGTTGTTCCAACGACCGTCCATTAGCAATTTAGACAATTATCGCTGACATCTGGAATAAGAGAAGCACGTGCAGCGGAAGCCTTCTAAGAGTATCTATAACTCATCCTCAAACTCAGTTACAACATAACTCATCGGATATTCTGTTTATCTGCTTCTCTCGCTTTTTAAAGCAAAGCAAACGTAAGATTTCTTATGAAATGAGTTGCTGAATATTAATTATCAAATACCTGAATGCTTTGAAGTTTGAGTTTTTAGGCCTACTACAAGATTGCACTCATATTTTCTACAAATATCTGCTGAAGCTGTTAGGTGTTGCTTGCATTGGTTTAAGATCCAGGACAGAATTGCAATCATGTCCTCCTCATCCTTGGGCGGGCCTCATCAGTAGTGCTGGCCTGAGAATGTACCAGGAAGCACTTTGCTCTGTCTCAAGCCA